>VZTG01001873.1:41259-118455 GCA_013397845.1 Melanocharis versteri | reverse complement strand
CGGGGGCGGCAGCACCGCCTCCTCGTGCGGCCGCGGGGTGTGCGCGGATGTCACCGCCGCCCCCCGCGCGCCCCGGGCGGGCTCTGCGGGCTTTGTGCCGCCCAGTGTCCCCAGTAACCCCCGCCGAGCCCCGCGCGTGGCCGGGTGGCCGAGCCCCCAGGGTGCGGGACCGCTCCGCACCGAGCCGCGCCCCGGAGCCTCATCCTGCGCCAGGAGCGCGACACGTGCTGCGGGTTAAAAACGAGGGGTCCAGAAGAGCATGGGAGCCCGGGATGGCGGCAGGGCCCTGGGAGACCCTCCCGGGGCTGGCGGATGGGCGCGCAGCGGCTCTGCAGGCGCAGGACGGTCCCTCTGGAAGCCTCTCCCTTGGGAAGGCAAGCGGGCATTTCGGACAGCACCACCCAAACGTTGATGAGAACGTGCTGACAGGAGTAGGAAGAGTATTAATAAGCACTGCTGTTGTTGGAAACGCTTATTCATTTTCTGAAGGAAAAAAAAAAAGTGTTTCCCAAAGGTCTTGGAAGTCGGCATTCACTTGTCCCCTTTCTGAACAGCACGCCCCAGCTTGAATCCCTGTCTCAAGCATGCAGTGTCCTGACCTCTCCTGCTTTCTCCTGGGCTCTGGGATCAGCACCGCCTCACAGGATTAGAAATAAAATGGAGAATAATAAGATGGAGAAAGCACCTCGATACATTTTGTTGAAAAGGGCTAGGTAGGCTAAAGGTTCTCTCCTCGACTCGAGCTGTATCTGCCCGTGCCAGGGGCCAGGAGCATCTCCCGAGTGGGAGGGGATTCCCTGGCGGGGGCTCGCTGCAGGCTGCCGTGCCTGCGGGAGACCCCGGCGAGCTCCCCGCCCTGTTCCCGTTGGGCGCAAGCCTCACGGAAAGCCTCGGGATAAGGTCACGTGCCGGTATCCCGGCTGGGAGCCGCAGCTGGGAATCGAGCGGCGGCAGTTCCCGAGCGGCTCCGCCGCATCGCCGGGACTCGCTCCGCTGATTGTCCGGAACGACTCACGCAGGAAGCGCCCCGGAGCAGGACGGGCCTGTGTTTGTGTCCAGAGTCACACAAATATGTTGGTGGGGCAGTGTGAGGGAGTAGCGCAGGAAGAGCTTCTGGGCAAGCAAGAGGAAGTTGCGGATGCATTTGTGTTCTGGAGTGGCCGGGAGCAGGTTGGTTCGGTACCGGAGGAAACAGCATCGACAGGTTCTCCCGCAGATGCGCTGCCTCCTGCTCTTGGCTGCACGCCTCTCTGGCTTTTCCAGGCAGTTCCAGCACCGCTTCCCGGCGTGGTCCTTGTTGTCCTTCCACCCTGCACTGACATAGTGACTGTAGACCTGACAGTGAGATAAAGTGATCAGAACGGGGTCACTTTCATCCTCAAAACCGTGATCCTGTATTTTGACTGACTGTCAGAAAGGTGCTACTTTAACATCCTCATGACAGAGTTGACTTTTAAAGAACCGGGCTTTTTTTCATGGTGTCATATAAAGAGCAGTTAGTTCTTCCATCGTGGCACTTTACCTGCAGAGTTTGTTTCTGGATTTCTTACTACCCTTCCTTGTGGCCTAAGATGTATGTTGGGGTTTGTCATAATGTATATTTTACTCCATGTAAGATTTGCCCATCAACCTCTGTTATATTAATTTAACAGTGGGATATTTAAAAATTTATTTCTCATCAGTTCTAGTTCCTTCCATTAACTTCAAGGTTTAATGTATTTCACTCATGTTCCTATGGACTATTGTTGGAAAGCTTGTGAAAAGAGCTAAAAAAAGCAATATTGTGTAGAGTGAAGCTCACCAGAATTTACTAGCTGTGTCAGGTGAGAACGTCACTGTTGCTTAATTTAAATGTGAAGAATATAACCTTCCTCTTTGGTTTCCAAATGATGCTTTGTTGGAGTATACAGGTACAGAGGGGGTTTTTCGAAACAAACATTGTAAGGCTCAGGTTCATAATGTATTCCAATACACAATACTTCTTCATCTTATCTGTTTTTATTTTTTACCATTATTTTCCACTTTAGGAAGCAATAGGAGGAGAGCTTTGGAGCTGTACTTGAACACAGATGGTATGATGGCACAGCATTTGCTGCAACTTGTTTCAAGTTATGTTACAGAGTTCATTTTTAACATAAGCTAAAAACCTTTATTTTGAAGAAAAGTCTCATTGAAATGGCAACCACCCAAATATAGAGCATACGTTTTCAGAGGTACTTGAATATTTTGTGGTAACATGATAAAAAATTAACTGATACAGGAAAAATTACAATCCTTAAAAGTGCATGAAGAACCCAGGCTGGAGCATGTATTAGATGAAGCACAAGTGTGTATTGCTTTTTGATATTCCAGGAAATAGAGGGGAACCCCTTGTGAAGTAGGCTGCAATACTGTAGGCAGTGTTAATAGTTTTGTGGAAGGAAAACATCAGCCTTTCCGTTCTGTCCTTTCCATTATTTTTGGTTTTGGTGTGAATGGAACATCTCCTGCAACAACCCTAATTGCCACTAACCATAGTTTTTGTTTGCTAGCAGCCCCATGCGTCAATAGACGCTGCACTCCTTCCCCTTTAAGTGGGCTATTTTTGCCAAACACCATTTCCACTCCTCTGGATTTCGTGAACGCTGCCATTTGAAACAGATCCAAGGAATTAGACATTACTCACCTTCGCATATGCTGTCTCTTGAACAGATACTTGCCTGCTGTCTTCTATTGTTATATTTCCTGCACTTTTCCCCCATTGTGGAATGTTTTATTTTGTCTTGCTTATTGCAGTTTTGACCAGGGAACTTGGTCTCTTAAAAACCTAGGCTTTAAGCAGCTTTCCTGTTCTTCAGATGCATTTTCTCTGTTGCTCTCCTCACAGCTTTTTGTTCGATGACTTGCACTTTCACTATCTCAGACTGTCAGGCTGCAGCCAGCAGCAAAAACTCACTTGTAGAGTTAGACACATTTGCATATGAAAGTACATACATACATGTTTATTTACACTCATTCTTACTTTACTTTCTCACATGAGAAGAAGAAGTGGAGGGATGGGGAGGGGAGAAAATTACTCCAGATATCTTTTATTTCCCCTCTAAAACAGCTTTTAGTTCTTCTTCCCTCCCATCCTTTCTCCACAAGTGCTTAGTTATTCTTTCTTGTGCTTAAATGTAATTAATTAAAAGTAGAGGAGTACAAGGTAGGGTTATCTCTGTATTAGAAGAGGACGGCAGGATTTTTGGGGGTCACCCTCACATAGACCAGGAGCTACAACCCAGGAAACCCATAGGAATAGCTCTTAAAAGTCAGTGAACACTGTCAGGACCAGAAGGCTCAGTGGCGGTGACTCTCGGTGCTAACCAGGCTGCTGCTAGAAAATGGAGATACTCTGAGTTACTGTTGGTTGGTCTTTGTGTTGGTTTTGGTTTTTTTTTTTCCTGGGAACAGGAAAATGAGGAAAGGCAGCCTAGCAAAGGGCATTTCCCCAGAGACCAGGAGATGATTCTGCAAATTTACGGCCTGCAGAGGGAAGAAAAGGAAGAGTTGGCAGCTCTGTCGTGTGCTCTCCTACTGTTCAGAGCTACATTTCCAAAAGCTGCTTGCTTAAAATCCTGACTGTTGTGATTTTGTTACATACCTTTCTGTGCTGATTCTCAGGCTACATGGTCACATGCATATGGGTGTATTTTTATGCAGCCTTTGTGTGCTTCTGTAGGGTTTTGAATTTCTTTCCCGCCTCTTAGCAAAAGATCCTTTGATTATTACAACCTTTCTGGAATAAAACATTTATTGACATTTTTAGGAATATATTGTACCTATCTGTATTTCTTTCCTTGGCCACTGCCTGTGATTTGCAAGCCAAACTTCAAGCTTTGCACAAGGGAATGAGATCTTTTGTTTATCTCCTTTGTAGTCTGATTGTGCTTTTGGATCAACGGATACCCTTTGTCCTCCGGACACCCTTGTAGGTTGACCCAACTGAAAGACTTTAGTGAAGGATGCATGCATTTAGAATATTCTTTTCTTTTTTGTTCCCTCCCCCCAACCCCAGTGTTCTAAAATGAGTCAGATTCTGACTCTCTGTCTGGTGCCAGTGATGAAACATATGAATTGTGGATAAGGCTACTATTTTCCATCATTGACTGGAAAGTAGTTGGAGCTGCTGGATCTCACGTGGCCTTTCTCTCTGCCTCATCGAATATTCTGTAAACTCCTCATCTGTCTGTTTGTAGTCTAGTTTTTTCATAAAAATTACAAATCTAGCCAAAGAATCAACGTACCAGTGAGTCCTGCATAAGTAATCCTTTACGTTGGATTCAAATGATTTTGTATATGGATGGATTTACGTATATCTATTAGAGCATTAGTGCATGGTTGGAAGTGTCCCTAAGAGTCATTCCTCCAGTTCACCTGTCAGTACAATGCAAAGATACTTTCCTCCAAAATAATTTAAAAAGGTGTTTGCAAACATCTTGTCAACAGTGACAAGTATCCAAGAAGGATGTCAGGATACCCAACAAATAAATGGCATAGAAATGATGAATTGTAGGTTACCACATTCCCTGATTCTGAAAAAAAGTGATGTAAAATGGCAACTGCCTTCACAAAACCTGTCACCAAGTGATGAAGATAAATCAGCACTGCTCTTTGCTTCCTACTGACCTTTCTGAGAAAGGAAGCTAGATGCTGGTCTTCCTTGTTTAGAAAAAGCTCCTGAAACTTATGAAAGACTGTAAGTTTGCAGAGGGGTCACTAAGAGCTGAATTTACTCTAAAGAAGTTTATTTCTGACCCTCAGTGTACTAGATGGGGGAAGACATCAGGAATTGGCTGCACTTACAAGGGCTGCAATAACTTCCCATAATCCATTAGCTGAAGGGAGTGTTTGAGAGGTCTGGGTGGTGAGGCTGTCACATACGTGTATGTGTGTTTGTATGTATGTATAGGTCCTGAATCTCATTTATTTCCTTTCATTGTAGTGTTCAAGTACGTTAGTGACATTGTAAAAGTGGGCAAATTCTTGAGTTGTTGAGAGCTCATTTTGAAAAAGGCATCGTGCCATTGCTTTGGGTGTATCTGCTTTCTCAGGGAAAATCCAGTTTGTTTCTGTACCTGCACTGATCTTACAATATTAGATATGAACTCAAAAGTCATGTGTGAGAACAAAGTTCATCACTCATGAGTAAGGTTGATTAATCAGACTATTTTGAGATGCAGCTAGGGAGCAAGTGTTTTAGGGATGCTGCTGCAGTCATCAGAAGAAACCAAATGAAATATCCCCACCATCAGCAACAAGAAGGAGACTTAATATGAATGTTTGAAAGCACTTGGCTAGACAGAGGCCTGCGAGTAGAAGATACGTGGTTTATATATTATGATTTTATGATATTCTCATTCCTATCTGACTGCCTAATGCTGAGGTATTTGCGCGTCTTCCAAAGATACACTGAAAGAGCCCATCACATCTATTTTCTTCACCATTTCTCCCTCCAGGAAGCAAGATGGATGGTGCCAAATGGGCACGCTGTGCCCTGGGATGTGGGAAGGTGGTTGAGCCCCTGCTCTGCTGGGAGCACTGGCTGAACCTGAGTCCTCTGGGGTGCAAGTACGAGTTCGAGTGGACTGAGCATGGCACTGATAAATTAACTGCGCATCCGTCTTATCCCAGTCCTTCACACAGGGCTGAATTGCTGAATTACTGAATCCAGAGTAATCCTGTTCATTTATAGATGAATACAGTTCTTTGCTCTTTGCAAACAACAGCCATTGGGATTTGGGAACTCGGAACTCTTTTAGCTTGTATTCATTTCCACTATGTGTAACTGCTCTTGAGCGAGCAGGATAACACTTAAAAAGTGTTGCCAGAAGAGACAGGATGTCTTGAAGCAAACTCGAGACTAACATCATTCTATTATACCTTCTTTGATTTATTTTTGGACTTATTTTTTATTTATTTGTTCTTACTAGCTAATGTTATTTTAATGTTGATTGTCAGGAGAAAGGCTCCTTAATGTCTTGGTTCAAATCAGTTGTGCCATTTAATTTCAGAGCTTCTCATCTTGCATGCATTTATCCTGAGTTTGTCTCTTATTTTTTAAAGATAAATTATTTATTTTCTTTGCATTCTTTAGAAATAGAACATAGTTGTTGCACTTGAAGGGATCAGAAAAAAATGCTAAGGTGCAAGTCTCATAGGGTAGGTTCTGAGGATTTCTGGAGGACCTAAAAAATGAAACAGTATAGCTCCTGTAGGATACATGCCAACTTCTAAACTCTCACTATAAACATTTGCCATTAAAAGGATCAATGGGTAACACATTGAACCTATATGTCTATAAAGTAATCCAAAGAATTATTAATACAGTGAATTGTTTATCAGATAATAATTTCAAATTAAAAGTAAAATGAGACAGCACTTCAAAGGTTGTTTTATGAGGTGGCCCTATAAAAGACAATTTCTAGAGTAAAAAAATCTCATTAATCACTTACTGGTATCTGAACAGTTCAATAGAGCTGTGGATGAAGGTGAATTTACTAATATATTTTACTTAGATTTTCACAAGCCCTTGGCAAAATTATCACAACAGGCTACTAAAGAAATTAAAAATGTAGTTTTACAAGGAAAACTTAGGCCCCTAAATACATACTAAAGCAACTTTTTCAAGTTATAGGCATTAATAGCACTTCTAATCTTGAAGCTTTGCTTAATGCAGTAGGAATTTACATTTTCTACTGGTAAAATTGCTCAATTCCCTTGTTTTTGCTGCCAAGCATGTGCAAAACCATCTTGACAGCTCCAGGATGCTAAGACCGAAAGAAATACATAAAATAAGCATTTTCTTGCAAGTTTCCTCACAACTGCCTGTCAGCTTCAGTTTTGCATCCCAGCAACCAATTTCAACTAATTTTATTTTATACTGAGTACATTTATCAGAATTTATTTTATATTCTTCATAGGATACTGAAGGAAGATCTCAGGGCCACATATTGCAGCCGAAATGTTAGACAACATTTAGCATGAACAGGATCAGAAATCAAAACCTGGCGTTTTTTAGCCTGGTTGCCTTTGAAGTTAGCTTTATGAGATTGTGTTGTTTATCTCTCTGTACATTCAGCAATTCCCCCGAAAAACTGTGGGACTGGGTTTTCAAGCAAATTTGAAAGATGAGCTGAAATCTGAAGATAAATAATAAGGTCCGTGAAAAACTGCAGCTGTACAGAGGACAAAGCGCGTAATGAAATGCCTGCGCTGAGGAAAAGGCAGGTGGATGCAGCCCTTCCGCAGCGGCTGAGAGCTGCCAGCCTCATGGAGTGAGCTCAAAGGTTTTTGATTGAGCATAGCATGTGCCCTGTAGACAGTGGGCTTTGCGAGAGAACCTGAGGTTGTAGTGGCAGAGGAGATTTTAGGAGACAAGGAACTTAAGTCTATGAAAACAATCAATCAACCCTCACCTTGTTTGTTAAATTTCTTACAGAACAACTTGATTCTCTGCCCTGCCTCTTCTTCCTCCTTTTGGCCCTGAACGCCTTTTTTCCTCCCAGGATCTCTGGAGTCTGTTACTATCTTTGTATTCCCTTTGCTCTCCTGGCTCAGCATCAATTCCTGTAACTTAACCGGTCTAAGAATTCTGTCTGATTTAGAAATGAGGTCTCAGATATACCCTGGTGTGAGCCAGTTAATGGCTGGCTGTTTCTTCATCCAGGAAGTTCAGCCAGGCTGTTAGGATGTGCTCCTGTCAGTAGTTGTAACAAAACTAATTGGTACTTACTCCTTTCCATCCTGACTGGAGAATCTCCTTTTTTGATATTTATACTCCTGAAACATTTGTGGATCCTTATCATGCCCTCTTGCCAGCTACCTGACATTTTGAAGACCCAGCTGTTGTGTGTGGGAACTAATGAATCTAGTTTAAGAGAGGCTAACTAGAATGAAGCAAATTATTATTTTTTTTAATCTATACACACATTTCAAATAGTGCATTGCAATGGTTTTATAATATTCTCATATGGAGTTTTACAACTGTCCCACAGGGTCTGTATTACTCTAAAAACCACGTGAGATTTGTATATTTTACAAATCAGCTTAACTGGAGAAACAAAGAAAAATGCCTTACCTCCTTTTGTCTTTCCTGTCAGATTCTTCCACAAGATGGATAACTTATCTAGCCTGGAAATTTTTGTAGTTCTTCTCTGGTCAATTATCTAAACAGGATGCAATTGAGCTGATGTCAAAACAAAGACTACACACATGTATAGTACTGGGCTGTGATAAAAGCTGCTCTTCTACACAACTTCCAGCTTGTGAAACCTGACTGGTTTTGCATAATAGATAAGCCTCAGGAAGTATAAAATTAGTGGGAGTACTTGCAGTGTGGCCAAGTTACAGTTTTACAGTCGTTTAAAGGTCAGCAGCAAATTGACATCTACACCCAGTCCTGCAGGGGAAGGCTCTGTAGGGACAGAGTTCTCAGGCAAATGTCCATATGATTTCCCTGTGGCCATAGGGAAAAACCTGAGGCTTTAAAAGGGGCTGAGATCACATTTGCAAGCTAGTGCCAGAGTTACCAAGCCAATCTTTCTTGTAATTTATCTAGGGCAGACTTCGAAACCTAAGCCCCAAAGAATGATTTTTGAAGAAAAAAATCCAGGCCTAAGGTCTCACAGGGCAGGCACTCTTTTTTTTTCTCCCAACTTCTGGGTTCTCTTTTTTGTATTACTTAACTTGAAAAGGATGCTTCAATGAGAAAAAGGTTAAACTGCTGAACAAGACTACCAAGTTTATAGATGATATTATCTCTCAAATAGTTAATGTCTCACTTCTCAGTTAAACTTTTTTTTTTTTCAAACTTGGCAGATTTCTGGCTTGGCTAATTAAGAGTGCAACTAGGCTGTAACCAGATGATCTCTATGATACAATAAGCAGCATGTGAGCAGCAGTAATGGCAGTAGACTAACTTCAGAGTGCTGTGAGTTGCTCTGAGCTTCACCAACAGATTTGTTGATCAGCTCCAGATTTTACAATGTCATTTTTCTTCTTTTACAGAAAAACTGTCACCAGAGCTGGTTACAGCTCACGCCTGCAAATGGAAAAAGTTGTATGGAGACAACAGCGCACAGGAAGACTTGCTAGGCTATGGGTTAAGCCAGTTATTCAGAGAAGATGGTGTGCACAAGGAAAGCTCAGAACTCAAAAGCAGAGATTAGGTGCCTTTTAAGGAGAATAGGTGGAGGGACAAGATTTGGGGAAAAAAACCTGCTGAAGAAAACGTTCCACTTACTGTTAAAACAGACAAGAAGGAGGGTAATAAAAGAAGACTGAAGCCTGTCTAGTTTCAAAATTTGGCTGAAGAAAAAGAAGTAGTAAAAATCACTACTACAGGTGAGATCCATAGGTAGTCTCATGGTATGTAGCAAGATCTATACTGTATCCTGCAACTATCAGAAAGCACATGGGGTAGGGTTTTTTTCGAGAAGCAGTTTATAAGACAGAGTGGAGATTTGGAGGTGTCCAGCTAGAGCTATGGTTGATGTTCAGGCAGGAAGTTCTCAAAATGTCCTGAACGCCAGGCTTATATCTGTCTGTCAATTCAGTCTATGCTACAGCTGCTCAGCACTGATGAAGAAACTCTCTGAACTTTTTGTTTTCTCCATCTCCATCTGGTAGCTGGTGATGAGGAAAGCACGGTTAGGAGTTCTCTTTCTGATGAAGCTTTTAAGTTCTCGGTGCATAGGCACTTGGTCTGCGACACCAAACCTACTCCTCAGCATCCGGACACAAACTCAGGGAAGATTTTTCCTGCAGGTTGTTGGGTAACGAGCTAGGCTGACGTACCTGCACCTCGGCTGTAAACGAAGCCTCTCCTGGCACTTGTACAGTGTGCCACTCCCAGGAACATTTGGGAGTTTGATTGGCATGTCCTGCCCCTGGCTCACGCATTCCCTGGCACCAGTCTGACATTCATACAACAATTTATATTCCCAGCAGATCACTTCCCCAAGTAAATACAGCATAGCAGCTCAAAGGGTGGTCGAGGACTGTTCAATACATTCATTTGGATATATGCAGCACTAAAGTGCTCTTTTCCTGTGCCTTGGTGCTTTGCCACCAACCAAAAATTCCTGCTCTCCCTCCTGCCGTGATCTTCCTCCCACAGACCAGCCTTGCTGGTGATTTTGTCTTGCTCCTCCCTTCCCCAGCAAGCTTCTTGCTCTGACAAATTCTCCCTTGGCTACAATAGCTCCTGCCGGGTTCCTCCCAGTCTGTGGTCATGGCTACTGAGGTGTGAAGTGTTTTGCCCACCTGAGTCAGAACTGCTCGGCAGCTCCTCTGACAGCACAAAGACCAGTCCCAGCTGAGCCGGGCCCAGCCATCCGTCAGGCTCCATGGAAAGAGCTGGATGTGAACATACCTGGCCCCAACGCCACAAACTCTCCCTTTGCACCCCTAACAGCCTGCAGACTGCTTCAAATTCACGAATCCATCCTGCATATAATTTGAGAACTCATTTTCTTCAGAGAAAAAATAAATTGCAAAAAGAAAAGTGTCTCTACCTAAAACCAAGCCTGTGCTATGTTTTGGGAGACAAGATGACAAAAGCACACAGTATATTGTTTTGATAACAGTTGTTCTAACTGAACATTTTTACAGCTCTGACAATTATTAAAGGGATTCAAAAATACAGGAGGTACGTATTTTTTTTCTCCTAGTGTTTTGAAATCGATCTCCATGTTTGCTAGAGATCATTTTCTCTGCTCTTTTGTACCAAGGTCCCTAAGGAAGAGAATGTTTTTCTTGGCGTTTTTAGGGGAGGGTCTTAATTAATCTTAATTAGACCCTTTTAGAGAAGGCTGGCTGCCACAAACCCATGAATGCTGCAAAGGCAGTGTTTCTGAGGTGTGGTACCAGTGTGGGCTTGTTCTGTAACCTCGTGGGGAGGTCTTTGCTGGACCAAGTGCATGCTGCTCTTTTCATGTCACACCTGTTGTGTCTTCCTTGGGGCATCTGTTTGTTACTGTCAAGGGACCCCGGGCAGCTGGCTGTCCACAACGCCAAAGGGAATGTCTTTTATCAGGCTGGGGGGCATTAATATGTGGTTTTCTTGTGGAGATGACAACGACAGGTTTCTGCATATGTTTGTTTCTTCCCATCTTCTTTTTCATGATGAGTTCAGTCAAGGTCTGATTTGTTATATGTAGGGGGGTTTTGGTCTTTCGCCCTACTGCGTACTGCTGCAAGGAGGGTGCTAGGGAACCCTGGTACTCCTCAGAAAGATATCCTGAGTTTATTTTACACAGTAATCACCAGATAAGATGCAAAAGTAGTCCTTAGGGCACAGAGCAGAACCAAATCTTTTCACCCTTTTTTGTGAGCTCTGGACAGCAGGCCAGCAAGCTGCTGTTCCTCTTAGGATCAATGTTCTGTTATTAATTTTTGGACAAATATGACAAACATTTAGCAGGAGCTAAAGATCCCCTCGTGGAGACTGATCGCAAGAATGTGCCCTGACGAAATGGGTCCACCGTCCACTCATGGAGGAGTGAATTGAATTTGGGTCCTCCATGTCCTGGGTGAGTCCTCTTCCCACTGAAGTGCTGTGTTAAGGTGATGGGGAAGAGAAGGTAAGCAACTTCATTCACTGTTGGAAAGGAAAGCTTGCTCTTCTCACAGCTCTGCCTTCTGAAGAAACAACTAGCTCTTAATCCCCGGCAAAAAGATATTCTTCCCTTCAACCTGGATGTGGGCAGAATGAAGATGCACCATTGGAGAGATGGTGCAAAGGATCTGGATGCCAGGCCCGTGCATGCAGCAGCAACAGCAGCGTCATTTTCAGGAAAAAACTGACATGACTGATGGGGCTCTGTCATGAGCAGCAAGTAAAAGGTGTAGGCAGAAAGCCTGTCCTCTGGGAAGTACCAAAATCTTGCCAGAACTTGACATGAGGTGGGTGGGGAGGGAAGGGAGGTTTCCATGTTTTATGCTGAAACAACATACATACTGACAAGCGTCCGTGTTCATGCTCCTTATTGCTGTGCTCGGTTTAAACGGGAGCCAGTCCCACTTGGAAGGCAGCTGTGCATGGGATGGGCTGAGGGTTGTTATTCCTACTTCCGTGACACTTGCGTGTAAAGATGTCAACCTGTGCTGAGATCCAGTTAGGCTGTGAACACAGCAAGCTGGAATCCCTTGGAGAAACAGAAAGATAGATGACTTGCCTGCAGACAAACATTAGACAGTGGCAAAAATAGTACCTGGTCTCTGGACTGAAAAGCCAGCATGGAATCAGCCTGGTTTGTCTTGTGCTTCCCACAGCTTGCAGACAAATGTGAGTATGTCGGGCTGAATGGGAATCTGTTAGATCTAATTAATTATAATATATTAAACAATTAAAATAATGAAGATCAGGCATAATCAAATTTCAAAACAAAGAGATTTAGCAAGATTAGGCTGTTAGCACTGTACAGATGATTCCATTAATCTTGGGGGAGGTCCAACAGAAATGGTACAATATCTAGCCAGCTGGGAAGATGGTAAACTGGAGGTAATATCAGGTTCCCAGTGAAGGGAGCAAATGGATTTTCCCATTCCATTTTGCAACCTTATTTTTAGACAAGAACAAAATACTGAACATATCAAGACATGTATATGTGTGCACATATACCCTAGGTGTGATGGCTGTGAGTCATACAATTTGTGGACTTCAAGGAGACAGGGAGTTCGCAGCTTGAAAAGCTCGGTTAATTATATATACTACTGTACTTCCCATTTAAGTTTGTAAGAGTTATTCTGTTATTTGTGGTCACTTTAGCACTGGGGAAGCTGACTTTGACTGACAACTCCGGGAGCAGAAGTTGTTCTTTGTCCACAAAACAGGTACAGCCCTTCAGGAATGAGGGGGCTTGGGGCCCCATGCTCGTTCCTTTCCGGGCCTCTCCAGGATCTCGTCGTCACTGTTGTCAGCAATAACAGTGTGTTTATGACTCTCTGACATTTGTGAGAAGAGCCCACTGTGTGGTTCACATGAGGCCATGCTCCCCTCTGGAAACCCAGGTCTGGTGGAAGGTCCTGGAGCCCGGGCACAAAGCAATGGGGAGCTGCAAAATACCCCAAAGGTGTTTGCTGGAGGCCGAGCACGGGAAAGAGCAATTCGTAACAGTTGCTGATGGAAAAGCAGGTGAATGTGACCAAAAACCTAGCCTGCAATTCACAGGTAAAATGATTTTACCAGAAAAGGAAATTCTTTTCAAAGAGCCAAAGAACAAAGACATTTGAGGCCTCCTCTGGGAAATAAGGATGAGCAATCGGAACTGCTGGTTTTCTTTGTATAATCGAATACTGTGTTCCTGGAGGGGTCTTTTTATTTGGTTCTTTGCTCTCTCTAATTCCTCTCTACAATGTACACAAGCTGCAGTACAGAAAATAGAGATAGTCAAAGAGACATAACGCTGTACTGAGAGAATTTAATTAATAAGTCCTTGTGGGACTGAATGGGTAAGTATGGAAAGAGTGGAGGAAGATGAGCAAAAAGAAATCCTATTAATGTCTGACTGTGTTAAATATTTCATTGAAAGAAAGCAAAAGATGCACCAAAACAAGTTTAGAGTTCTTAAAAAACCTAAAAAATAATATTAGGCAATGTATTTTCTCTTCTCTTTTGATTTTGCTTTAGACAAACAGTGCTATGCCGCTTTCAGGGAGGACAGTTTAGCAACAGACATCTGAAGACCTCAGAAGGGACTGGGGAAACAGAACAAAGGGAAAAACTCCTTCTTTTTTTCATGGCCACCACCTTCCACAGTTGTTCAGGAGACACCCATCAAGTCCTGCATGGGTGGATGCCAGGTACACCAAGACACAAACACTGGACACCCATTGCCCCACAGCACGCAGCAGGCAGGCAGCAGCAATGCTGCTTAATTTCAGGCTGACCTGTGAATGGAAGATTCTTGGCGTACTGATCTTGACCTCTCTTCTGTCCTGTCAGCTGTTACTTCCCAGTGCCCTTGGGATGGCTGAGTTTGCTCTTGCTGATGGCCTTTATATAGTTCCCTGTCCTGGTGCTTGTGTTGAAACTGGGCTTTTAGGTTTTTCAGTAGATCTTGGAACTGCAAATTAAAATCACATATCCCTGCTTTTATTAGAAGCTTTGCTGAGGTCTAGAAGTTGCTGAAAGCCTGATACTCTTCACCATTTACTGGCTGTGAATTATGTAGCTACCTATATTTTTAATTTCCTTTCATTTACTTATGTGTGCAGGACCTCTGTCATGACCAGCAGGAAACTCTCCCCTGGGTACAGAGAGGCAATTCAGCGTCTGTGCCAACCCTGGCTTGTAAAAGCCTGGCAGCTCTTGACAAACAAAGCCTAGAAATGTTGCTATTAAAAGCATTTATTGAATAAATCCATATGTGACAAAATGATAGCTGCAAAAAGCAGTAGAATTGTTTTTCGATGGATAAATCTTATTTGAAAGGTAAAGCTGGGCTGGGAAAGCTCAGAGAACAGTCACCTGAGGATAGAGCTTTGAGCAACGTGGGAAAAATTAGAACCAATATGAACAATATAGAGGATAATAGATTTGAGAACATCTGCTTTGAGTGGAAGCTTTTATGTAAAGAAAAGAGAGGATAAGCCTGGATTTAACTTTGGTATTTGAACGTTCTCACAAATAGAGATAGCAGAAGAAGCCCTCGTTCCCTTTGGCAGGCCTGCAGCAGTCAGGAGCAGCGGGAGCCCCGCGCAGGGTGCAGCAGGCTGCAGAGGGGTGCAGGGGACAGGCTCTGCCTCCCAGCCAGGGCACAGCACAGCTCCCAGGCCCAGCACTGCTTTGCACCTCGGCCACGTGTGGCCAGTGCCCGTCAGGCTGTGGCAGCCTGGGTGCTGAGGGAGGCAGGGCGCTGAATCCTCCCTACAGGGCAGGGAGAGGAGCAAAGGAACAGTGATTGTGTAAAGGCTCTTGCAACAGCTGAAGAGCAGCTCTGCTGGAGATCCAGAATTACCATGGGAGAGGATCCTGGTTTTACGTCTCTCTGCTTAAAGTGTCTTTGCTTTGGCCTTTCCTGCGTGATCAGGACTTGGTCTAGACAAGAAGCAGAAAAGAAAGGTCATTGTTTAAAAAGCGGCATTGGGACAGTATTTAGCCACAAATTCCTCCCCCCCACCCCCGCCATTTGCTATCTGAATTGTTGCTTGGATACTGAATAGAATTAATCCTGATGGGCTTTGGGTGGGTGATCGAATATTTCCTGTTGAGGGATGGGAAACTCTCTATTAGAACTGGCAGTGGCAGATGTGGTAACCTAGAGGTGCAAAATATTCTTCCTGGGAATAAGCAGTCTGCAGCAAGGACAGACAGCTCCTGTGACTGCTGCTGACATTCAGGAGTGCAGTATGGGAGTACTCAAACTAATTCAGGAATTTCTTGGCACACATAATATCCACATTAGGGAAATGTTTTGCATCATTTGAGAGATGGTCTAGCTTGTCCAGCCTCTTCAAAGAGAGTATTGGAGAAACTATGAAAACAGCATATCAGGATTATAAAGGTTTCCTGAGAGCTAGATAGCAATGAAAGGGAGGACTGAAAAATGTTGTGGAAGAATGAAAACAAATAACATCTGAAAGTACAGCATCAGAACTGAATCTGCAGAGAACTCCTGGATGAATGTCACATGCAAACTCGTATTTAGAGAAGATACTTGAGAAGCAGTGAGTTCAATCTAGCAAGGAACAGATTTTTCAAAATCAGACATAGGGAAACAGTAAGAAGCACCTACTATGTTTGGAATATTACACATACAGGTGCAAGTGCCCAATTTAGAAATGAGTCTGACATTCCTGCTCACAATCTAGGAGCAAGTGAATGTTTGTGTGCACATATTGCTGTAAATCAGTCTCATCACCCATGAATATCTTGCTTTTGGAAATGTCAATATTTTCTGGGAAAAAAAAAATTCCTCTCTTCAGCTTCTTCCCAAAATAGGATGCCTAATGTTGGTAAAATTATTTCAAGATTGATCTCACTGGCTTTTCTATAACAGCCGTTTTCCCATGTACTGCTTCCCAAAGTGGTAGTGGTAGAGCTGTGACAGATCATCAAAGAACATCATGGGCTCAGTGCTTGCAAACCATTTTTTATTAGAAAACATCTTAGTGAAAAAAAAACCCAGTTTCCAATTTTTGGGCTACTTAAACCTTCAGAAGTGTCTAGGATACTTAATTTCTACTATACTTTACCCTTAAGAAAAAAAAAAAGATGGAAAAAAGAAATAAACCCAGATCAACACCTTATACAGGGGAGAATAGCTAGAAAACAGAGAATAGAAGCACATTGTATTTAATTCACAGGCAACATCCCCTTTGCATTAAAAGTGAGCCAGGGTACCACTGTTGTATTGCATTCCTCAACTAGCTGGAATGCCATGTAAGTAGAGCCCAGCTCTGCTGCCTTCTCTTCTTTCCTCCTTTGCCTGGTGGTTTTATTGTTCTGGGACACTCTGCTCCCTGCCAGCCCCAGCCATTCCGTGATGGTTTCTGTCTTGGGAAGAGAGGCCTTGAATCCAGACATTTTGCAAAGTGCCTGCTGTATGGGACCCAATCACTGGGAAGAGTAAGATGGCTCTGAGATGAATAGAATAGAGTAGAATAGAATAGAATAGTTCTGTTGGAAGGGACCTACAGAGATCAGCTAGTCCAAGCAGACAGTAGATACTAGCAAAGCCTTCTACAGGGGCTGGACAGTGTTTTGTCACCAAGTGCAGACATGCTGCAGGTGCAGACCCCCAGCTCCCCAGGGAAATACACTGCCACATGCTCCCCACACAGGGTGAGTGCTGGGCACAAACAGCACAGGCACAGGACTTCAGGCTCTCACAGCAACACAAGGCATCAGCCCCGGGAAACAAGGCTCAGAGAATTACAGAATCACGGAATAAGCTAAGTTGGAAGGGACCCACAAAGATCATCGGGTCCGTCTCCGGGCCCTGCGCAGGACCATCCCCAAGAGTCACACCATGTGCCTGAGAGCATTGTTCAAACACTTCCTGAACTCTGCCAGGCTTGCTGCTTGGTGCTCATGGCTGCAGTGGCTGGCAGAGGAGCGCAGGGAGCCAGGGCAGTGTTTGCTTTTGGGGGTAAAGGGAGGGCCCCATCCTGCAACAGCATTTCTGTCTTCACCCTTCCTATCTCTGCAGTAGGGGTGGCAGTAGCAAGCCTGGTTTTCCGTCACAGTGCTGCCCTTCCTTCCCCTTTCCTGTGGCAGGAGCAACTGAGCCCTGGCCCCTTGTTCTCAGGATAGCAATTCTCAGTGCCACCAGCTCTTCTGAGGAGCCTTTGGTTGATTCTGCCTTGAATTCCCCATAGCAGAGTGCTGCAGTTAAAGATGGGGACTCACAGCAGCCCCTGCTCCTAAGGCAGCCCGCAGGGAAGGTATGAATGTGTCCCTCACAGGAGCTCTTAAGGAAAAGTCAAATGCTTAAGTTAAATTAGGATTCAGAGCTTGCAATCAGGTTTTGCCCCAGCAGAATAACCTCACGCTAAGTCAAGGTCAGTGAAACTGGAGAGCTCGGCCTGTCTCAGCCTGCAGGGATCTGAATGCACACATCCATCGGGAATATTATAACCACCAAACTGTGCTGCTGCCCATTTAACAAAACCAGGCCTTTTCATTGCAGGACCCACTGAGGAGCTGCTGCCTCATCCTCCAGCCCTTCGCTGCCTCTTTCTGAGGGAATTTGGGCAATCTGCTCCAGCCTTGAACCTGTACTATGAACTAGCAAAAGCGCTAGACTCGGATGCCTTTGAAATCACTTTGCTCTATTTCTTCCAACAACTCCCATTTATATACTGTGACATTTAACTGTCCCAGACCCTTGAAGCAGAACGACTGGGCAATTATAACCTGCATTTGTTGTTCAGCTTGCGCCCCCCTCCCGTGAGCTGAACCGTGAAAACAGAGCTCATGCCGGCTCTGCTCTTGTGAGAACTTTATAAACCTCCAGGATGGGGCTTTATGGCCCATCCACAGTGATGGATGCAGAGCTCCTGCAGGTGCACAAAGCTTGGTGTTCAAACAGTCAGTCTGATCTCCAGATTCTTCCTTCCACAAGGCCTAAAAAGCTTCTCAATAGAAAAGGGCTAATCTGAGTTTCCCATCCAAAAATCCTGTTTATATCTCTGTTTGCAGACTCGCTTGTTTCTTGGCCTATTCACAGTCGAGGGTGCTGTATAAAGATTATTTATTATCAATCTCCCTGGGAATGGAGTGGGGCTGTTTATAATAATCCCTTGCATTTCTTTAACACTTTAGACCTGATTTCCTAGCTCTTGGCAAATTTAGCACTTCAGCCTTGCGATGTCTCTTCAGGAAGGTCAGTGCTGTTATCCATGGGTTACAGGTGGGAAACTGAGGCACAAAGGTCTGAAATAGCCACTGGCATCCCTGGCTGCCCTGTGAAGTGGATTTAGATGCAAAACATTCCAGCTTCAGGTCTGTGCCAGCCCTCTCGTAACAGGGCCAGCAGGAAGAGGTGAGTATGAAGAATTCTGCCATCCCAACAGTAGTACAATTCGCCAGCTTTTGCCTGGGTTTGGGGAGCTCTCAACAGGACTGATGGGTCGCAGGGTCTGGGGCCTGTATCACCTTCCATCACCACTGCTCTGGGGCAGTGGCTTACCCTGGGTGCTTGGGTAGGACAGATGATACAAAAAACCGCCGCAGAATCGCCTGGTGTGTGCTGTCAAGAGACCTTGATGAGAATCAGAAGGTACATTTCTAACACAGCCAATTCCTTTCCAACCACAAAGACATCCTTCCTTCCCCATGTCTCTCTGCCACTTGTTTCGATAGCTGCGGTGTTTTTCTAACATGAAATAAACACACATAATGTGATTTTTCCTCCTATTTCTCGAGTTTATCTGATGCAAACATATTTAGGAACTGGATACAGCCTTCAAACCATAACTTTTAAAGTTGGGTGAAAATTAAAACAAAAATAGGTATTAAATTTGAGAGAGGCTGAAAAAGTTCTGTTGGAACTTGGAGGAATTTCAAATGTTATTTTTAACCAGACATTTAGCTCTTATGGGAAACAAAACTTAGAAGGACAGATATAATTAGGTCAGATATTGAGAAACTTATTATGCTTTGCTACAGATGATCCCAGGAGAATGTAACTTAAGCCCTTTTTTTGTATTAAGATTCAATCATGGTTCTTCACTTTTTAGTGTAAAATAAAGTAGGATAGAAATATGCTTTGTATTACTAACTGCTTCAGCATGTGAAGCAATGGATGTTTGACAAGAAATCTGAGGACAGAAGGCAAGATTTTTATTTCACTTTGTACCAAAATACATAACATTATGCTAGCATCTGTGCCTGCTTTTGTTCACTGTGCAGATACAATTGATTTACTGGTGTATCCTGGGAATATCTGATGCTTGGTATCTCCCAAGCACCACTGTGAAAATATTAACTGCACCTTGCAGCGTGATTGCAATGCAGACATTATTCCTATGACCAGTGGGGAAACTGAGGCAAAGAGCCCCAGTTGTGTGATCAGCACTGAGCCTGTTCCACTGCTGCAGTCAGGACTTCAGAACTTCTGCCTTCTTCCCCCACTGCTTCTGCAGAGAGATCCACCCTGACACGAGAAGTAAGTGCTTCATGCAAAAGCAGGGGAGAAAAGCCTTTATCAAAAGAAGAAAGGAGCCAGTAGGTGGCTGATAGCGCTGTTAACACATGGATCTGTCATTACTCACAGCATTTATCATGTCTGTTGCTGTGAAGCACGCTGTTCTACTTTAAAGTAGGTGTCTAATTTGAGGGATACTGGTTTTCCTAGCAGCTACAGTGATCTGGGGAGGGAGACGTGGTGAGTTGCCTGCAGTGAGATATTGCACATCATTTGTTGTAAAGTCTGCCCAGAGAGAGGTGAAAGTGGACTGGAGTCACGCTGGGCAGGTCCTGGATTCCAAGTTTTCCCAGCACAGCCCCCCTGGCTCAGCAGTAGAAAAAACAATATTCTCACTAACAAATATTCGCTGGCACCTCTCCTGGAACCCGAAGCCAAATCAGACACAACACATAAAGGTGAAAAAAGCTAGATGGCTTGAATTTTTCAGGGAGATGGTTTGACTCTGTCAGCAGCAACAGGTCTCCATTGGTAATGTAAAATTTTTCTGCCTCCCACAGGGAAGTTGTGTGCGTAGTTATTAGCAAAACTTTTGTAGTGTAGGATCAAAATGCAAATATCTGCAGTGACTGGAGTATGTGGATTTGGAGTTCGGGTTCAAACCTTCGTTACAGATGAATTAAATAGAAGGAGTCTCTTCTTGTTGCTACACCATGTCCAGGCCAGATGTGGTGGTAAATCTGAACAACGGATTTATCTTGAATCCATCTTGAATCTGAAGCAAAGAGCAGCCAGATGCAGTGGCAGGACCATCTAGAGCTAACTAAGCACACTCAAGGCAAGCTGATTCAGCTGGTGTTTGCCTGGAGCAAGACTCCATGCCTAACATGGCATTGGAGAAACATAAAATAAGCCAGGAAACAGAGGGGATTTAAACAGGAAACATCAATATTTCTTATGATATTTTTGACAAGTATAGGTGAAAGGAAACCATATAAATTCCTGCGGTAAGTAAAAATCTCATGCTTGATCAAGACAAAGTGGTGGAAGGTAACTGATTCCAGTGCTGCATGTATTTGTAGCAACACGAAAGTGTCATCCATCCCACTTCTAACAGTATTCAGGAGTTTACTTGCTTTCTATACTTGTAAATGGTAGCAATTGCAGTCAGAGTTTCCCTGTCTGCCACAGGAGGTATTAAGTTTGAAGAGTTGTTCAGAATTATTGCTAATGACTACAAGGTAGTGATACTGCTCTTCACCTTCAAGGTAGTAAGTGGTGTCAAGCTACGGCAACAATTTCCTGGAACAAACAATGTACTTTTCCTTTCTAATGTAAACTGTCTCTTATTGATGCAATAAACTGCAACTGTTTCTTCAGGCTGCAGAAGACTTCCAGTAACTCATAAAAGCCTCAGTCATGTAGTTCTGTTGGGTGCTGCTTCCTCTCAGTGCCTGCTGATCTTGCAATAGGGGCCATACAAAAGAGATAGTGTACAGCAAATTTGGTCATTTCCAGGCAGAGCTTGGTTGCTGTCTCTCAAATATGCCACTTCCTACATGCAGTTGCGGAACCTCATTGCCCCAAGAGACTCAAATCAGCTGAGTTGTAACTCAAAGTCCAGAAGTAACCATTCCAAGATAGGGAAGTATCTTGGATAACCTGCTTGGCAAAACACTTCTTGGTAGCGCCCAGACAACAAATTGACTTAAATTGAAGCTAATTAAGATTTATATTATCTGAGAATGCACGTGCTTTCCTATACTAAGTAACTCTGCAGCCACACTTCTACAACAGTACTTTCTTACCCACTGCTTCTTTGTGTTTCTGATCTGAGTCATCTGTCAAGTCTATCTCAAGGCTTGTCAAGCCTTGTATAGTTCTGCCAAGAGAGTAAATTTTCTTACTCAGGATACATTGGATAAAAGAAGTTTGGCTGGTTTTATTTTGTTTTCTTTGCTGGGTTTTTTTTTTCTCCTGAAGGAGATGGTTTAACTTTTCTCAATCCAAAAACCTATCCCAACGAAGTTACTTTTTTGCTTCTGTACCAAGAGTCTACTTTTCCCAGGATACAAATATCATGTGGATGCATAATGTTGCACTCTAACGACTGATGTAGCAGTGACAGCTCTCTCCTGACAAAATGTCCGAGTTCTGAATTCGACATCTGAGTGTTCCCTGCTGCAGGCAATAGTGCCTGCACCTCTGGAGTAGTGGCAGGGGAGCAGACAATGCAGAAAGCAAACTCCACTTCAGGATTTTACAATGCTCAGCTAAAATATATTATCAAGCCAACATGGAACTTCATCCTCAGGCTTTGAGAGGTGAAATTGAATTCCTTTTAATCCTTGAAACATCATGTTTCACTGTTAGTATTCAAGGCAACCAGTAGGATGGCTACTTGCCTTTTCTATTTTTCAGAGGGAAGTAAAACCAAATTTTTTCCTGGTTTGATACCAGAGAGACACTGTCTACTTGAAATAGAGCCAGTTTGTGAAAATGAGTTAAAAGTCATCTCCTTGCCAATTTTTGTGGGTGTTCATCCTGCCTGGTTAGCAAGAAAAATCCTGCAGGGAATCTCATGAATGCCAGTGCAAGCAGGTAATGAAGAGCTGAGCCTCTGCTACATTTCTTTCTTCCTTCCTTTGAGGAGGAGGAGGAGAGGGGAAGGCAGATGGTAACTCTTCTCTGGAGCACTGTGCGTATGTCTGTTTTTGAAGCTTTACCTCTATAGAATTGATGTGTTTGACTAAAGAATTATATCTTTGCTGCAGAAAACAGGAGCAAGACATCAGCATGTTCCTGACTGCATTTCTATGAGCTGGAGAAAAAGTACTGTGGAGAGCAGGGAAGGGAGAGGGCAGGAGCTGCTCGCTGCAGAGCAGTTCCAGCTAGAGGAGAAAATATCCGTGACTACTGCCAATGTGCCAAGTGAAAGGTGTTGTTCAGATTTACCAAATTGGTGTGATTTATTGAGCTTTTCTTTCATCCCCCTCCAAAAACGTTATGCCTGTTCAAATACATTTTTTACTTTATTGCTCACAGTTGGAGATGTTTCACACAATGAGGCCCAGGTAATATAATGCAGTTTCCCCAGATTTCTCCATGGAAGCTCAAAAAAATGCTTAAGTGTTCTTATTTTTTTGGATAGACCCTCTAAAAATTGAACCTAACCCCTGTTCTAGCAGTCAGTTTGTGGCAGAACAGTAGGAAAACCTATTTCAATTTGGACTTATAGGTACATTAAAATACATTTTTTTAAATTCAAGGTAAAGACATAGCCTAGGACTTCTTGGGGAAAAAATCCCCAAACAAGTCTTTAAGCCATTTTTAGAGTAAATTTTGTTCATTAGTCTCTGATCACATTCTAGGGAAGGCAAAAAAGTGCATACTTTTAAATCCAGGGGAAATACTTCCTAAATTTGGGGGGCATAAAATGCTTCTGCTTCAGCCAGCTGGGAAGTTTGGAGTCTACCACATTTTGGGGGAGGAGAGTATGTTAAAAACACATTTAGTTTTATGCTGAACACACTGAATAGTGTTCATTTCAGCAGTCACCTACTGAAAACATTTTATTCCGACATATTACCATACAATCGCAGAATGGTTTGGGTTGGAAGGGACCTTAAAGATCATCCAGTTCCAGCCCCTCTGCCATGGGCAGAGACACCTTCCACTAGACCAGGTTGCCCAGGGCCCCATCCAGTCTGGCTTGAACATTTCCAGGGATGGGGCAGCCACAGCCTCTCTGGGCAACCTGTGCCAGTGCCTTCCCACCTCAAGGTTTATATCGGTTTGACTGCCCTGCTTCTGTCCTGCAGCGAGCAGCAGGGAGGGATGGAGGTGGAGCCAAAGGTGCCCTGCCAGACTGCTCAGGAAGTAGAAGACATGAAGTTTCTGTTAAAGGCCATCTCTGTAAACCTGGTGCTTCAGGTTAGCATAGAATACTTGGGTGAAATCTGGCTAAACTGATGCCAGCAGTGTTTGTCTTTGGATTGCATCTGTGCCGATGTGGGAGAAGGTGTTCCAGGACTGTGATCTGGCTCCTTTGAGCAGTCATGCACCACAGCGTGCCTTTCGAGTGGTGAAGAGCACCTGTGGGCTCTTCTGTGCTAGAGCCAGGCACGGTGCAGCTGAAGGGGACACAGGCAGGACTGAAATATCTTTGGTATGGCACCCAGAAGGAACAAAATGGTTTGAAGTCACCTTTCCATGTATCTTCACCTGGATTTCTCATTCTGCTCTGAAAAGAAGTCCTGGAGATTTTTCATTGCTGCAGTATTATAAAGTTAGGAAAATAAGAATTCTTTATTTAATTCTGACTATTCTGCAGTAGTTTACTTCTGCTTTTGTATATATTGTACCACATACAAAGTTCCAAAAATCTTCACCTGTTTTTTTCTGTTGGACACAGCTACAGAAGACACAGGGAAGTCCCAACGAATCAGCAGGCAGCTACATCAGCCCATTGCTTCTGCTGAGATTTCAGCAGCACACGCAGCAGTTGTGGAATGCCTATGCTGCTTTACATTCAACCCCTGGCTTATTCTGAAATAACTTTCATGTGTAGGCAAGCCAGGACAAGGCTGCAGTGCTAACCACCCTGTCTTTCTGTCTTCAGGAATTCTCCCATGGGAAGGCAATGCTTCATTTCCTCTTTAAAGAAGTGATTCGTCCCCGTATCTTCCACAGCTGCACAAAAGAGGGGAGACTAGACACAGGATTTGTGTAAAACGAGTGGCTGGAATAGGAATAAGCAAATCAAACTCCCTTCATGTGAAGTTCCCACCCACCATTGTGCGATGGACCCAAACCTGAACACTGAGACTCCTCTCTAATGCCAGGGAAATTCAAATCCAGGTCCAACTTAGAAGCCTAGGAGTGAGAGGTAAGGTAATATGACACTTCTCCTCAGGATGGCTGTTCGAAAGAATGCAGGAAGAAGAAAAAATTAACCCTGTCTGCATGTAAAGTGAGCCACATCCCTCCTTCATTCAAATCCCGGGGGAAAGTCTCCCTTTTGCATCATTCCTGTGCCCCAGGCAAGGAAGGGCATGATACAGTTCTGATGACAAGGGTCTAAGGGATGAGGAGTTCATTATGAATATTGCAGACTTTGCAACACTGATTGGGCTGGTGTGGAGCGGGCATAACACAATCAACATTTTAGGAATGTCTGCTTTCATTTGATGCAAAAAATTAGCAAATAAGTTGCACTTGATATTTATGTTTTTATAGGTGAACCTTACCTAGACTGGAATATTTGGTCAGCTGTGTAGCACTGAATTCAGAATGTGTGTTGTAGCATCATCTGCAATGAATAAGTGGCAAAAAGAAAACAGGAAAATGTGGGCCTGCTTCTGCATGAGGTGGGCACCCTGATGCCAGAGGATACAGAGGAAATGGAGTCACTGAATGCCTTCTTTGCCTCAGTCCTTACTGCAAGGGGTGGCTGTCAGGAATTCCAGACCCTGGCAGCAAGAGACAAAGCCTGGAGAAATGGGAACTTCCCACTGGTCAAGGAGGACCGGGTTAGAGTTCATTTAGGCAAACTTGTCACACACACACATCCATGGAGCCCAATGGGATGTGCCCATGAGTGCTGAGGGAGCTGGCAAATGTTACTGCTCTCCATCATCTTTGAAAGGTCATGGAGAACAGGAGAGGTGCCTGAGGACTGGAGGAAAGCCAGTGTCACTTCAGTATTCAAAACGGGCTAGAAGGAGGACCCAGGGAACTACAGGCCAGTCAGCCTCACCTCAGTCCCAGGAAAGGTGATGGAACAGTTCATTCTGGATGTCATCTCTACGCATGTGGAGGAAAAGAAGGTGATCAGGAGCAGCCAGCATGGACTCACCAAGGGCAAATCATGCTTGACCAACCTGATTGCTGTGATGGCATGACTGGCTGGGTAGATGAGGGGAGAGCAGTGGATGTTGTCTACCTCGACTCCATCAAGGCTTTTGGCCCTGTCTCCCATAACATCCTCCTAGGCGAGCTCAGGAGCGTGAGCTGGGTGAGCAGGGAGGAGGTGGTTGGGCACTGGCTGGACAGCAGAGCTCAGAGGGCTGTGGTCAGATGCAGAGTGCAGCTGGAGGCTGCAGCTCACGCTGTTCCTGGGGTCAGCACTGGGCCCAGTCTGTTCACCTGCTTCACCAGTGACCTGGAGGAGGGGACAGAGCGCAGCCTCAGCGAGTTTGCTGCTGGTTCAGTAGTGGGAGGCGTGGCTGATACCCCAGAGCCTTGTGCTGCTGTTCAGTGGCACCTGGACAGGCTGGAGAGAAGCTCAGTAAAGGCAAGTGCAGAGTCCTGCACCTGGGGAGGGATAAATGGGAAGGAATAACTCCATGCACCAGTACAGACTGGGGGCTGACCTGCTGGAAGCAGCTCTGCAGAGAAGGACCTGTGGGTCCTGGTGGGCAACGAAGCGTCCATGGGCCAGACGTGTGTGTGCCCTTGTGGCCACCCAGGGGTGACAGGAGAGTGGCCAGCAGGCCAGGGGAGGTGATCCTGCCCCTCTGCTCAGCCCTGGTGAGGCACATCTGGAGTGCTGTGTCCAGTTCTGAACGCTCCAGTTCAAGAAATACAAGGAACTACTGGACCAGGTCCAGTGGAGGGCTGTGAAGATGATGAGAGAGCTGGAACATCTCTCTTATGAGGAAAGGCTGAGGGAGCTGGGCCTGTGTAGCCTGGAGGAGAGATGGCTGGGATGGGGTCTTATCAATGCATACAAATATCTTAAGGGCAGGTGTCAATAGAATGGGGCATGATTCTTTCTAGTGCTGCCCAGTGACAGGATAAGGGCAACGGGCACAACCTGAAACACAGGAAGTTCCATCTGAACATGAGGAAAAACTTCTTTACTGCGAGGGTGACAGAAAACCTGGGGAACAAGCTGCCCAGAGAGGTTGTGGAGTCTCCTTCTCCGGAAATATTCAAACCTGCCTGGACATGATCCCATGCAACCTGTTCTAGGTGAACCTGCTTTAGCAGGGGTGCTGGACTAAGTGATCTCCAGAGGTCCCTTCCAACCATTCTGTGATTCTGTGAATAAAAATTATCCTAGAACTCAGTAGCACTAACACTTGCTTTACTGTCTCTTTTTTTCATGGATTTGTGGTATTTATACTATGGTACAGGAGTGGGAAAGAGATTTTGGAGGGAAACACAGCAGCACTCTCACACAAAGCTTCCATTAAACCTTTTTTTTGGAGAGGGAACAGATGAAATTGGAAAGAAAATGCATTTGAATAAAGGGCCTGGGGCAATGGCTGATTTCCACTTCAGCAGACATCAGAGATGGGCAAGGCAGTCTCAGCTATGGTGCCGTCTGAAGGCTGATGCTTTTGCTTCAGTAGCACTGAAGTGCCACCCACCATCAGCTGAAGTTTTGTTCACTCTGTAGAGCCAGCCCCTGTGATGTTCTGGTCTGGAAGGTACAGGAGTACCAGCTATTGCAAATAATTCAACCAAAATCACTACAGATACACAAACCTACTTGCTTGATAGTGTTGTGCTTGCAGATAAAAGGCAGATATTTAGTCCTGAGTTTGCAGAGGTGCTTAGTCAATGCTGAAGAAGTGAAAATCTAAGGTGGGAAGTGCTTCTGACATTAAAAACGGGACTTGCACACTGCAAAAAACATTCCAGTATGGAAGGTTTAAAACATACGGTGACTTTACTTCCTCCTACCTTTTGGATCAGTCACTACTGCAGATAGCTCAAAAAAACCTAAGGCAAACCACAGCCAAAACCGTGGAGCCGCATATGGTTTTGACTCAAAACTGTGCAAAAATGCAGTCCTCCAAAGGTTTTGGGGAATTGAAACCATAATTCCCCTCCTCCCTCTGCTTCATAATTCCCACTGGGAAGGACACCCATCAGGAAACTGAGTTCTGCTGCTCCCCAAATCGGCCTCAGTTTGCTGAGAAGGGCCGTGAAGAAGTCGGGGGAGCTGAGCTGAGAGTTTGTGCTGGAACAGTGAACCCCATAGCTGAACTCTGGAGAGGTCTCAGGTGGTTCTATTTAGAAGCTACAGCTTCTATCAAATTAGTTATAGCTCCCTGTGGGCCTAGATCTAGGCCAGTTTTAAAATGATCACAGAGTCTATTATATTTAAATATGTACTCCACTCACAGCTTGAGTGGTAGCGGTGCAACTTCTAAACCAGGTCGATGACTAATCAAGGGCAGTTTGTACTAAAAAAGAAAAAAATTGTGGCACATGCATGACTTCTAGATGAGGCCTCGTGCCCCACACTCTTCCAGTTTGGGGTTTGGCAGCTCTGGCATCACTCTGATCCCAGATCACTTCTGGGCATTATCCTGATGAGTCTTTGAAGTCATTCTGGTGTTTTACACAGTTTTAAGTACTAAGTGGCCATATGATGGTAAAGCTATTAAGGGTATGTTTATACCATCTTGAGGGTGACCCCTTCCAACCCACACTGGTATAGTGTTACACATTATGTTACGTACAAATGTCTCCACACATAATTGTGTCTACACATAAGAGCCATATACCAAGTCTTTGTGTTAAATTGCCCCGGTTTCTGAAGCTGTGGTGGAATTGATACCACCTGATTTCAGGGCCTTTCACATCTCTCAGTTAAGCAACTGGGCTCCCTTTGTAGTTAAGAGAGAGAGGCTCTTAAAAGGCATTTTGCCTGTTCTTCTGTTTACGTGTGCACAAGGACAAGAGGAATCAGGTTCTGGATATGTTGATTTCTCTTCCCTGACTATCAGAGGAGTCCAGAGCTTTGTTTTGGAGCTGCCATCCCAGCACCCGATCCTCCTGCTCCCCATGCCTCTCATGTCTCCCTGCATCCCTGTCTGATCGTAGCTTCCCCAGGAAACACGTGGGGGCAGGAAACACAGTCAGGCGCACCGTGTAACCCCTGCAGATACGCACAGAGCTGCAACCACAGATCCTTTCTGGAGGTGGGGCAAGCTGCAAGACACATCCGTGGGAAAGGGAGAGACTCAGGTATTTGTCACGGACAGCCAGGAGACTGAAACGCAGTGGTCCTGAATGTTCTTCAGAAACCCAGCACAGGAACCACACAGCACACCAGTTTGCTCTGCTATAGTTTATTCCTATTTTTACAGATTATTATTTTTCTCTCTTAACTGTGTAGTGAGGAAGATTTCTCTTTCCTCATTCTCTTCAGGCCTTTTAAGTCTCCAAATCTTGCCTGTCTCAAGACATCACTCTCCAAGGTGCCCCCCACGCCCCTGGCCCTGCTGGGGTGGCAGCCTGCAGAGCCCTTTGGAGACGGGGCCAATCCCACCCTGTGCTTGGCTGGCCCTGCCAGCCTGTACCAGCCTTTTGCTGGAAGATGACCGGGGCTGCCTCAGCTCCAAGCTACAGGGAAAGCCAGGACACAGGGAAACTGGCCAACAACCCAAACCCACCCTGGGAGTGTGTACAAACAGATCTGGCAACGAGCCTGGCCTCCCAGGAGCTCAGGGAGAAACACCACCACGAGCAAATGTAAAACACGAAGAGAGGAGGACGAAGGAAACAGCCGAGTTTTCAGATGATCTGAAGCAGGATCTAGTGGGTGTTTCACTCCTTCCGGTTTCCTCTGAAAACCCTGGCTCACAGTGATAAGATCACATGGTTGCACAAGCCAATTATTGCACAATTTTGTTCTGGGCGGTTTAAGAGGCTGCGTGTTGTTTTTTAATATACACTGCCCCCTCTGGCATCCCTCTCCGCTGCTGCCTGGCTGCCAGGGGCCAGGCTCCCGCAGCAATCCGGAGCGCAAGGGGAGGGGAGCAGCGCTGCAGGGAACCAGAGAGAGGCATCGTTTTGTGGATCACGTCAGCTAGGACGTGCCATGTCCTCAGGCAGCATAGGAGAAAGTGGGAAGACGCTGGTCGGAGAAGCTGGCAAGCAAGTGGTGTCATTCCTGGAGCACAGGAGGTGTAAGAAGATTTTTCTGCCTCCAAGTGCCGTTCACATTCCTGTAGCTGGCACTGCATAGTGACAGGGTTCAAATTATTTGACTTCCATTTATTTTTGTTTCTTTCGCGGTTTTCCTCAGCTATGTCAGCACTTATATAATCTCCATCGGGCTCTGATATTAACACCGCATTAAAATGAGCAGGGAACAGGATTCACACTGCTGCTGTTTTTGCTTAGAGACAGGTGTTCTCTGAGATGGCTGAACGACAGTAGATTTTTATGGGGAAAACTATCTTTATAACAGATAAGGCTAAGAATAGACAAACTCCTTGGCTTGCACCCATCTTTCAAAGAGACATCCAGATGGGAATCCTGGGTCCAGTGAGTCAGACCGTCTGTGCAAGATGAGGGGGGAGAGGGCTCCTTCTTTGCAAATCTTCTTGCTAGATAAGCAGGATTTAGAGAGCATTTTCACTCCCCGAAAGCTCCCTGTGATCCATGGGAGCGGGGGGCACCCATGCAGCAGGCTCTGGCAGTGGGCAGGATGGCAGTCGTGCTGTCCCTCAAACAGTACAGCCACCAGCACATCCCTCACTGGGGGCTGCACATTGCTAAGGGCCTTTGCACACTGGGACAATGCTTCCCAGAAGGGAAATGTGATGGCACTGTTCCACAAGAGGAAATGATGGAGATACGTGCTCAAATATCTGGGAGATAGGGCCCGTCCCCCTGATGGGCTCAGAGAGGTTTTTGCTCAAAAAAGAGAAAGGAGAAGGTGGCCCAGCTAGGCTCAATTTGATCTTTTTGTGAGATTCCCGTTGCCTCTCCTTGCTGGCAGCTGGAAGGGCAGACAAAAGCCAAGATTCTATAACAAGAATGGTTGAAGAGCAAGGCGGTGCGATGACTCCTTGAAGCTGCCTATTTGTTATTTTTCCCACATGAGAGGCATTAATCCCTTACTTGATTGGATGTGCCAAAATGAACTTTGTCTTGAGGGTACTTCTGAGCCAGCACAAAAGTGCTGCCCAGATAAACACAACACCAAATTTGGGATTTTTTTTTCCCCCAAGTGTTTTTAAAGAATTAAGGATAACTGCCTTTGAATTAAGTGGTTTTAGGAGTCATGCCTCAGGAGGGAACTAGGTCATTCAGAAACTCCAGTGGACTGCTGCCAGAAACAATTTCTTTTAAAGGCAGTATTTGTATAAGTGAAATGAGAATACAGAAATCCTCTGTTTTACACCTCCAAGTTGACATGTAAGTGACATATCTGTTGAAGGAGCATCCTTACAGTAAAACACAGTTCTCTGGGGTACCATCAGCAAACTGGATATTCATTAACCCCTGTATATAACTGTGTTTGTGTGAATGACAAATAGGAAAAAAACCTACAGTGTTGAAGAAAAACAGAGTTATACTGCAGAAATTTCTTTAGAGCTGTAAAGATAAAAATCCATTTTTTATAGGGATTCACCTACTCTTAAAGTCAAAGCCTAAAAGAATGTCTTTGGTGTTCAAAGAAATGGCCCAATATGTATCTTTCCCTCACTGCAGGATGGTAGGTTTCAGTATTGTGAACACTTCTAGTGCACAAAGCTAAATAAAAGGTATTGCATATCTTTTTGTGGGAGGGATTCATTCTCGATTCACATGGCAACTTAATTTATATCATCTTTGTTATGTGAAACAAATCAGACCAGCTGTTCAGTGTCAGCAACTAGAAAATGCAGCTTCTGAGATAATGGAGACCAGTATCACTGCTGTAGTATGCCATTACTGGTCCCATGGGAAAACCTTTTCTATGGCAAGGAAAAACAGTACCTATGGGCACCATTTATTTTTAATTATTTTACAAGGAATACTCTAAAAGAAATGTCCCTGAAGCCAAGCAGTGATGGAAAGTTGTTCTTGTTTCTTGCCTATGATTATATTTGCTAAGGAGGAGAGCAGTGGTCTTTTGTCCATTTTTCTGAGGTGACAGTGTCTTCAGTGTACCATGCATCAGTGAAAGATCATTGCTACTTGTAAAGTGTTTTCAGATGTTCTCAGAGAAATGAGATATTATAGGATAAAGTGTTAATTCTATCTGATCTTGCTGTTGTCTCTATAAATCCCAGAGGCAAATAACATGGATCTCAGCAAATCACTCCCCATCTATTAAGAATGGCATTTCAGGGTTTGGTAGAGCAGCAAATGAATACTGCATTCTGGATGACTGGTTGAAGAGGTCTGATCATCTCTATAGTTTCTCTGCTCACGGATTTTAAATTTTCAGTATTCAAGGATGCTGACAAACATTGTTTTCCCTGAAGCTACTCCTCTGTAATGTCATCTGTATAACCCAGTGCAGCATTGTGAAACAAATGTACCTCTTTTGTATTCATAACACGCGTTTTTCTTTTGCTTACGCTCTGAGTTCAGAATAACTAAGGTCCTGATCTATAACACAGCCTAATATCCATAGAAATTAACGGAAGTGAGATATCTGTCTGCTTTGTGGTTCTCTATCTGGTTCCTTAAGTTTCTGGTTAGCCTCATGGAGATCAGCTGGTTGTTTGGGAGGGGATGGCTGTGTGTCTGTCAGGAGCAGTGATGCAGGGGAGAGAATTGGTGTAGTTATGTAAGACAACAGCGTGAAACTTCTGGCAGGTATCAGTTTCACAGGAGAAGTTAAAAAGAGAGGTGTCTAAGCATTGAGTGAAACCAGTTTCTCCCCTTTTCAGATTTTCCTCTAACCTTTATAACTCACTTGTAGCACGTCAAAGCTCTTAGACATGAGCACAGACTTGGACCTCATCAAATGCCACCAAAAATCCCTGTGGATATGCAGGCAGCAGGTGGATCTTGTTGTTCAGATGTTTCCAGAGGCTCTCGGAGAAGACTCCCCTGGGCAGAACTGGCCAGATATTTTCATCAACTAAAGATACTTCTGAGGAAAACTGTGTATGTGCCACTAAGGACTGGCATTTATCTGGCAGCAGATCAGGCAAACAACCAGTGCCCCTGCTTCCCCACGGTACCGAGTCATGGAACACATCTGTCTGCAGAAGTGGTTCAGGAACATCTCTGTCAGAACCCCAATCCCACAGTTCACCTGACTGCCCTCAGTATCCCACTGGTGCTGTTGACGGCAGATGAATCTCCCTCCATTTCCCTCTGGAAGCTTGTGCTGAACCTTTCATTAATCTGTTTATACCTTTGCTTATGATCAGAAGCAGAGATACAGAAACTGTATCTCTGTATTTAGCCCTTTAGCATGTGGGACCAGCAGGGCTAAACTCAGGAACAACATCTCACCCCTGCTTTTGGAGGTCAATAGCCCCTCCATTCCTGCCTGGGAATTCCTCTGATGTAGGAATTTCATCCAGCTCTAGCACCTCTTTCTGGAAGCACAGCTCCTTCCTTCTGTTACATTTTTGGAGCAAAGTCACCGTCTCTGATCCTGAGGCCATAGGTATGCTTTAGATACTCCACAAGATCCCCCTCTCCTATATTTAGAGACACCTGCACACTGATACTCTGCAATTTATTTATCACGCTGTGGTTTTCAGAAGAGGACATCTTATCCTACATGGAAGAAGACCCAGAGCGGCATGTAGGAGTGGAAGAGAGTTTTGATTCAAAATTGCATCATGTTTGACCACGAAGATTAAATGCAGATCTCAGCACTTCTCTACATAGGTAAGATAATATTAAAGACATAGAAAAGATAACATTGAATGTTAGTAATTTCATTAGATCAGTCAAATAATTCTCCTAATTCTGTACATAAAAAATTTGTCCCTCACTGGAAGGACTCTAAACTTTAGCAGAATAAAGTGATGCCTGCTCTGGGCTGGCACTTCTGCTTAGATCATGCAGTGAATTATGCTTAGACAAAAAACTGTATTAAAAAGCTAAGTGGAACTTGACAAACTATCAAAAATGTTTTATGTGAAGAAAATGTAGAAAATGAGTAATATTTATGCATAGTTAAAACGTATTTGCCAAATGCCGAGGAAACGGGAAATATTAATTAATAGTGCTTTTTTACAGAAGAAAATTAATTGAAATTATTCAAAGTCCAATTCTGTTCTCCTCATGCTGTGACTAATCTAATTGAGATGAATAGGCTACTTGTGGAAAAAGAAACTACTCAGCATGACTAACTTTGGTGGAATCAAGCCCTCCATGAACATTATTAACCAGTTTTGAAATACAGTGCTTATTTTGTGTCCCTCTACTCAAGAACGGGCAATTCGATCCACTTCTTTATTAACTTCATTTCCAAGATGCCCAGAAAGGTGTCATTGTGAAATGTGCCAAGAAAAAAACCAGATAGTCGCAAGAGGCACAAAAGTTACCCTTCCTTAGAGGTGAAAACCGCTGCTGCGTGTACAAGCAGTGAAATCACACTTCCAAACCATGCACCTCAGGAATCAGGACCTCTGCTGGGGTGTTATGCTGGTGGAGGCTTAGCACCCTCACTGTCAAAGTGATGTATTGGGTTTTCCAGTGCCAGCTGAAGGCAGATAACACAAAAACACAGCTCAAGACCATCCCCTGGATTTCTCAGGGCGCTCATGTTCTGCAGCCATCTGCTGTACAGAGCCAGTGCTCTCAGTGGTGCTCATTATGAGACATGGGTTTAAAGCATTTAACATAACCACAGTCTGACAGACAGAAAAATGTTTATCCCCTTAGGGAAGGTATCAACAAAAGCACATCTGGATGCAAAGCAAAGCTTCTGGATCCCTTCCTTGTGGCCTGACTCCATAAATGTTGAAGTCAATCTTTTTTTTTTTTTTTGCCTTCAGGAGGACTTTATGCTTTTTATTCAGAGATGTGTTAACACAAAAAGATCAGAGGGTAGATGTGGCATCCCACATGTCCCAGTGGCAGATCTATGGATTTCCCCACAGGGAACCCTAGTACTGTTTCTGAGTCCTGCTTTTTGTTTTCTGGGTCCTGTGTGGGCAGTTCTGCCAGCCTCCAAGAGGAGAGGAGACATGTGGCCACAGGTGCTCAGGCATATTGAGTTGGTGCAGTTTCCAGATAATTGCTGGTTTTCTCTCTGCATCTGACCTAACATAAGAACTTTTTCCTTGGTTCTAATGTTGTGAGATGGCTACTGACTAAGCTTTTCTAATTTATTCAGTTTTAGTCTTTACATAACAAGCTCTTATAAGACTACAGACTTTCTGACAATCCACTCCTCAGCATGTCTGCTAACGATGCTGTGGATTCATGGGAAGATGGGGAACATAGGATAGGATGTCAAAATGTTCTGTGTTCAATGTTTTACCACCTTAGTGTTAAAATGTTCTGCACTGCTGGTTAGAACATGATGACCAGCGTCCTGCTGCCTACACTCATCATCTGCCAGGATTTGGGCTTTACTCTCACCCTGACTTTGCTGTTACTGCCATCACATGAAAGGAAAGGCCTGAGATGTAACATAATTGAAGCACAGATTGTCTAAAAGTTGTGAAAACCATTTTATAGTTCTAGCCTCCTGCATACACAAGGCCTTAACCAAGCGCATCAAGTCCCAGACAAGGCTGTGCATTCCTCCAGAAGTCCTAAGTACGTGCAAGATAACAGAGAAAGAAATGCCTTGTCATGCAAGACAGGATGGAAAGGCAGGCATGTAATTTATGTTGTGATCTAGGATCCTGTGAACATCTGTGGAGAGGACCACCCCGAGGATGAGTCACCCCACCTACTTCAGACACCTCTCCTCGGAGCCGTGAGTCACCTGTGGCAGTGCCCGATCCCTCCATTGATTGCGGAGGAGTTGGGAGGCAGCCGACACACAGCAGCCGCCCAGCTTCTCCCTGCTTGGTGTTAGGTGAGCTCTGCCTTGGCTGATCCGTGACTTCACCTTTCTGTGGTGGTGGCAAGCGAGGAACAACAGCTCTGTCCTTCCCTGTTAAATATATGGTGATAAGGTAGCACTAGTTGCTGGAATTTCTGGAATGAGGTCCAGAACCACCTCAACTTAGGTAAATTTTGTACTTTTCAAAATTTGTACTTTCAGGCCTTTCTGTCTTTCTTTTTCAGAGAGGGCTATGACACTTGCAGTCCCTCAGTTGCTATCCCCCATCAGAAATGGGTAGTTCTGCCTTTAAACCTGTATGGTTGGCATAGTGATTAATGAGACTTGCATTAAACAATAGTACAGAGGCTGAAATAGTTCCTTAGGCAACCTCTTTTTTCATTTGACTTCTGTTCACAATTTATACACAAAGTTGAATCCCTTCACTTCTCTAAGCCTGTGCTGTTCATCTTTGAGACTGCCTATAGAAGTGTCAGCCAAGCTGAAAGCATCTGTAGGAGAGACCTGCTCTTTACTGGGGCCTTCTAAGTCCTTTCTAAATTGCTGATGTCTGCCAAGCAGAGGGAGAGAGGCCTTGTTGCTGGGCCCATGGTGTTTCCTCATCCTGGTTCCCATCATGTTCAGTGAGCTGGCAGGGGCCATGTGGTATGTGAATCATGTTCTGTTTGTATGCAGACCTTCCCATTTAATTTATGTGCTACTTATATGGCCCCTGCCTAAACCTAGCATTACATCCACGTGTCTTTACAGAGTCAATGGGTTCATGTGGGACTTTGCAGTGTGTAGATTTTTTTTCCTTTTAGCAGGTATTTTCTTTCATTTATCTGCATTGCACTTCCTGTGCCTTGAGTTGCCTTTCAGCGAGATTACTCTAGGTTCTTCAAAGCTTTTCACCACTATGGTCACAAATTTACTAATTTGAATATCTTTTTTGACATCTGTGGATGTTCTTACCTGACCTTCACCTTCCATAAATCACCAAACATCATAAAGTCTGAGTTCTAGGAAATTCAGTTGCATGGGTGATAGGAAGAATGCTTCTTATTCAGTGTGGATAATATGAACATGGTCTTTCAACTGTGGTAATAGTGTTCTTATTCTGACACCCCAATTCAGGCCAAATCTGTCACTACCATCTAGGTTGTGGTACAACATGACACCTTTTGGACCAACTGATACCAACCAGAGGTTCCCATCACTCTGTGCTGATGCCATGGTCCAAAGCCTCTGAAGGAGGCCTGTTTTCTTTTTAAGGAGCTTTAAGGAAAAGGGACCTGAAACGAACATTTTCCTTTACTACCCACATCTTAGTTTGGATGCACTCATGTGTTGACTTGAAGGTCATGTTTCAGCTTCAAAATCCCTTTCCATGATTCTGACAGGTAAGAATATGAAGCCTTGAGCAGAGAAGAACTGAGCCTGGGGTATAACTGCAACAGAAGCTCTGGGCAATATCCTACCGAGCCAAATTTCTTGTGGTTAAGGAATGCTACCAAAGCTACATATCCCATATTGCAGTTTCTCTTTGGAACAAATTACAATCCCTTTAGCTAAACATTAATATTTTAAGCATGAGTTTTACTCTGAAATATATTTTTAAAAATCAGTTTAAATTCTATTAACTGTATCTCTTACAGTTAATTTAAATAGCTTGTTTGATTAATGGATGGCATATGTTTGTCAGACCAGTAAACTGCACTGAACTGTAACCAAGACTCAGATGGTTAATTATTGCAGTTCTATGCAAGAACTGATTGGGAAACCAGGTGCTCGCTGTGTACACATTAGGTAGAAGTTTCTGAGAACAAGGTGCCTCTGTAAGATTGTTGTTCTAGCTTGAAACTATGTTGAACTTATTAGAGTGGAAAGAGAGTGGCATGAAGGGCATCTTAAGAGGGCAAAAGGATTATTAGTGTCTGGGCTGCTAGGTGGTTGTTTTAAGCTCTAAGGACATTTCCTTTTTTTCTCCCTGGTGTTTAAGTAAGTATGAAACACCTGTGAAACACTTTTTGTGATGTGCCAGGAGTACTTAGACAAATCTTTCACATATCAAACCTTACTGTATCCTACTGATTATTTCCTATATGCCTTTCCTTGTACATCTCAGTAACTGAGTGCCATTGTATGAAGGGAAGCTACCTGATTCATCATTAAGCCTTTCATTTTCTGACAAAGTTGCCATGGCTGGCATATTTCCCAATAAGTTCCTCATTCCTAATATCTTGTTCATGAAATTTGTAGGGCTTCCAGTGCCCATGAAATCAGGAACTATAAAAAATAACCAGAAATCATGCTAGTATCTGTCACTTGCTATTCCTCTGTTTTCCAAGCTTGTCATCCAGTTAGGGAACATAAGATACACTGTGTGACTAGTCCAATACCAGTAACAGACAGCAACTTGTCAAAATGAACATTTGCAGACAACCCACAGCATATTTTTTTTTTCCTCAAATGTTTGAGAACACTTACAAATAACAATTACATTCAGGAAAGCCTGAGAGTACCATTCAAACCAACTAAGTCTGCACTTGTATTTTTGATTTGGTATTATTTCATATTTTGAGTGTGATGTGTGCATCTTTATGTATAGGATTAACCAGAGAGAAAACAGAATGCAGAGAGCCAGACTGCTCTAAGATAGCAGTACTCTGGTTGGCAAAAAAAAATTTAAAATTAAAAAGCTATATGTCTAAAATCTCCTACTAAAATCTGTCCCTCCATCATGATGCATTAGCAAGACTTGCATGCTTTGAAGACCGAGCTTTGCTGGTGAATGCTGGGTGTTTGAAAAAACTGACTGCAGATCATTTGCTAGATATTGTGCAGCAAAGACAGGAACAATAACTGCATCTCCAGAAACCTAACTGGGAGCCAAGGGACACAAGTCCCTTCCTGCACCCCAGCAGTACTACAGCTCAGCTTGACTCCAGAAGGACTGGTGATCATCCAGCTGAAATTCAGTACAAACATCAGGATCAGCATGAGAAAAAATGACATTTCAGTCCCCAGGTGGTCGGTGGGTTTGAAAAGGCTGTCTCAGAAGGAGGACAAAACAGGTTCCCTGCAGGCCTGGCACCAATGCAGAACTCCAGCTCAAAGCCTCAAGGTGCTGTAAAAGGGTGTCCCTGCATGGAACACATGGAGTCCCCAGAGCTGTGCACTAAACATGCTCACATAACTCCAGCATAATGAGTACGTCTTGGTGATAAACATGATGCTCGTATTTCACTGTCAGAAAACCCAGAGGAAATGTGGTTGAGGCGCTTAACGCCCTGAGCACCCTGCTCCCAGTCTGGAGATGAGTGGAAAACCTGAAATCCCACATCCTGAACTCACAGTGCTTCTGTACAATTGTGTTTTTCCTGCTTACACGCTTTCCTTCTGGCAGCTTCTGCAGCAGACAATTGCCTCTGCAGGGCCCAGCATGGAGCACCAACCCTCTGAGCAGACGTGTTGTGTGGGGCTGTGTGGGGCACAGGGAACAAACCCCAGCAGGCTGAGTGGAACAGCATTTACTTTGCCTTGCTGTGCCCATTTGGGTGAAGGTACCAGCAACAGCTTTACTCCATTCATGCCTCTGGCTTGGAAACTTGGAAACTCTTGGTGCCAGGCCATGATGCTCCAAGGCTGGGCACTCTGCCCTTACAGGACTCTCTAACACGTGCAGTACAGACCACCTAGGGGCAGGCAAGAAGGGTCCACCAAGCAGGATCCACAGAACAATGTGACAAGCAGGGACCCCCCCCATAATGGTGGCCTGCAGGAAACATGTGAGACAGCTCTTGGGGCTGGATTCTGGCCATTATCAAGATTTGAGGGAGATATGAATCCTGCACTCAGGATTTGCTGCCCTTATCTCCCTCTTCCCCTTGAAGTTATGTCCCAAAACCTTTATTCCAAACCTAGACGAGGGGAAATACCAGGCCATTCAGAATTGAAGGGATGCCTCGCCAATCCTTTTCCGATGGGGTGCAAGCCCCTCTTGGAGGGAATTTGAATCCTCATTTGCTACAAGAACCCTTTGCCAAATAGGCTATCAGCTCTTACCATTGGAGGGAGAGTTAGTGCTCCCAAACTCCTGTTTTGCATGGTGAAATCAAGCACCCACTGGTCTAATAAGCAGGAAAAGAAAAATGGACACAGCTGTGCCTGGTGCTCAGGCACGTACCTCCCTGCCTCAAGGCAGGTTCGTGGGGCCAGCCTGCCTGCCACCGTTTGGAAGGTTTCTCAGAAGAAGCTGCCTCCCGTTGCCCTGGGCAATGCCAGCCTCCCAGGAGATGCCTTTTCCCCAGGAGGCAGAAGGCTGCCTGTCTTTCTGACACCTCTCATCACCTCCCCTCCCTCTCCGTTTCTGCTGCAGTGGGTGTCTGTGGGGAGGTCTCAAGGCCTTCCACACACGCTGTCCCCAGCCATTAGTCTCCAGGGTGAACGGCGTTCGGCTGCGGCCCCTCGGGTTCAGTCACCTGCCTCACCAAATGCCAGTAGACATTTAGGTCAATTGATTGCACAGGCTTGCAGAGTTGGGTTTCTAACTGGGGGCTGGGTCTCCAACAGCAGCTCCTTGATAGCCAGAGACAGGGACTGCCTCCCAGAACATAGCACCACCAAAAGCTCTCTCCCTGGAGATCTGGGAGAGCAGTTTGAGGCCAAGCTCTTAGGCAGGAGGTCTGGATAAAACCCATCTTATTTCTTGTTCATCGGTGTAGCTAGTTACATAATAGAAAATAGGTTAATTATGGCCCATATTTACCCTGGCGTAAAAGGAGGTGGAAGCAGTTACATCAAGAGTGATCCCTGGCAGGGGAGGCAGCAAAGATGAGGCAGCCCTATGGGAGGGTACTGCAGTTGTGCACACAGTCACTGTGTGTCCTGCTTTGCAAGGAGAAGGCTGAGAAAGGACAAGTTTGCTGATTCAAAGAGAAGCCAGAGGAGACTATGCAGGGCCTGGATCCTGAATCAGACTAACCCTTGGCAGCTTCTGGCAGCAGGAGCCCTCTCATAGCAGCAACCAGAGGAGTAAGGCCTTTGAGGACTGGATGTGACAACCAGGTAGCAAAAGGAAAGGTGCAAAGCCAGCCACACTGTAATGTGAGATTACTGTAATGTAAATGCTTCTTCCTCTTGGGGCAGAGAAGTCCAGTGAGAAAAATATGCTGGGACTTTATTTCCCTTTCAAACTACGGGGACAGCAGAGCTGCTCTTGTCCCCAGGCCTTGATCTCACCAGGTACCCTGGTGAGCAGTGTTGAAGCACCTTTTTTCAAACCATTTGCACTGATGGTTTGTTTTCTTGCCTGACCTTTAACACTCTGTCAGAGTTGCTAGTGTTTATACCTCTGGTTGCTCAGTCTCTGTTTGGTACACAGATGAGGTAAAGCATGACACAGCCCCTCATGATTGTGCATTGAGAAGTGCGCAGAGAGGCACCTCTTCTAGCATTGAAATGCCAAACATCAGTGCAGGTCTGCATCTAAACTCAGTGAGTGATGAAAATAGGAAAGAAAATCACTAATGGCACGTGAGCTGACAGCTGAGACCATGGGGCCACCTCCTCATCCTGAGGTGACTGGGTGCAGGTTCTGGAGAAAGACTGAGTAGGCAAGATTTAGGAGTCTCTGCGTCAGGAGAGCAGATTTGGGCTTGTTCAGGGAATTGCTAGGCAGAGTTAACTTGGAAACCAGTGGGAAAAAAGTGCTGAGAACCTGGCTAACTTTCAAAGAAAACACCAAAAGCTGAGAAACATAACTTCCTGTTGGGCAGTCAGACCAAGAGTTTCAGGAGAACTGCTTGCCTAAACAAGGAGCTTCTCAATGATAGAATGGTTTGGATTGGAAGGGACTGTAAAGACCTAGATTAGTGGCAGTTCTGCTTGAACAGGTGACTGGACAAAAGACCTCTTGAGGTCCCTTCCAACTTTCTTTTTGTGGTTTTTTGATTAGACCTGCTTGTGAAAGAAATGGAGGAGGGTTGCTTCCGACCCAAAATAGCTGCCACAACCCATGGCCAGGTGCAGCGTGCTCATGCAGAAAGCCTGAGGCTCGCTGGGGCATGTGGTCCATGCAAACCAATTGTTTTTCCATCTGGGTGGGAGCAGGCAGTTACAGGACAGGTTGATGGGTGCTAGCCATGAGAAACCTGGAAGCCACACTGACCCAGTAGGGCCTCAGCCACCCAGCTGAGCGTGCCTGTGGCATGGAGGTGACCAAAGGGCTGGACAATGAGGAGCTGCACAGGAAGCATCACTAGTGGGGTGGCTTTGGGGTAACATGGCCAAAAATGGGATGTGTGGTGGTTGTCAGCATGGCAAACCCAACATCCCTCTCAGAATTATGCCATTCCAGAGCAAGGTTTTTATCTTCCTCTGGCCTGATTGCTGAGCTCCCAGCAAGAGCATGCTGTTTTGCTGGGAGCCAAAGGAATTAATCTGACCAGGTTAGCCCCACTCCTTCCCCTTACCTGTCCTGATTTCATGGATTTGCTGTGCCTTTGTTGCCTCTGTTCTTGTTCCCTCTCCATGCTTTTGCCTTATTTTGACTGCAGCAGCCACAGTTGTTCATTTTATTCACTTGCCACATGCAGAGAAGGCGCCAGGAGGAGCTGGGGGAAGGGGAGCCGTGGCAGAGTGTGCAAGTGTGTGTATCTGTGTGTGTGTGAGCGTGTGAACACATCTCCAGGGCACGAGCAGAAGCAGGCTGGTTCCTCCTCGGCTGCCTCTCCTCAGAAAGAGGAGGAGAAAGTGCCAAATATCATCTCAGCAAGAGAGTTGCTAGTCAGGGAGCTGGAAATCTTCCCTCTCTTCAGAGCTCTGAAGAATGTAAGAGTCTTATTCAAGTTTTTCACAGCTCCCCTGCATCTTCAGAGAGCTGAAGTAATTTTTCCCAGAAAGTGTGATGTTCATTAGGATTGTGAATGAGGCAGGAAACTTGCCAGGTATTTAAGACAGACCACAACTGGATGGACTGGATCCAGCTGTCAGGCACCTCCAGAGAAAACATGTTGAACTCCACCAAGAAGGTTAGGTGAGGTAGGATTTCCTCCTTTGCAGAGCATTCCTATACCACACTGGGAACATCCATGGATAGTCTTAATTTAGGGTTTGGACACTGTAATTTAAAAACTATGAGAAAATCTTCATTTGGAATGCCATCAGGAAATAAGAGATGTAATTTTCTCCCCCTGGGGAGCCTTTACAATCTTTCTACATAATAAAGAACTAAAAAAGTAAGACAGCTCTGCATGGACAGATAATACAAGTGCTTTCATCACATAAGCCATCTTGATTTATGTGCCATAAATCAAATGTGGGAGCTCAAGTCTTTGGCTGGGACCTCAGTACTGGTGGTTGTTCTCCATGAGAATTTGCCCATGCAAGAAAACCTCATGGCTTAGTAGTAATTTTTATTTCCATTTGATCAGAGACAAGCAAATCTGGGGTCAAGGCTGGCCTGGTCCTCGTGTTCCATGTTAGCATGCACTATGAAATAATTGGGATTCAATTAGTTTGGATTATGTCATCTGACAGAAAAAATCCTTCAAAACCAGGACGAAGTGTGCAAGAGACCTCCTGTGGCCGGTGCTGTGGGTGGCACAGACAGGCAGTGCTCATGCTGAGACCTGGACACAAGAAGACAGCATTTGAGAACCTCTTTTAATACAGTGTGCAAAAGCAGAATGTTGTACTCTTCATCTGCGTGGTTCCTTGAGGAGATGACTTTATATGCGGTCTTAACTACATGGAAATGGCATTTCAAATTTTATAATATTTTTTTTTTCCCAGGAAGAACTTATCTCTTTAAAATAATATTCCTGGGATGTTAAGGCAGGCAGAATGACACAGGAGTTATGGATACTTATTTTTTTTGCTGCTGAAGAGTACTGGAGAGTAAGAGCTGCTTGTGATTCCACCTGAAGAGTGAATTAAATGCAGGAATGTATAACTTGCTGTGAAGGTATCTTGCCTTTAAGATCTTTTCACCCTTTTTTGCTTTTAACAAAAACAACCCCTGCTTTACAAAGAACTGAATTACTCATTCCAGACTGACAGATTGCCTTCCCATTTCTGCTCTATTCTGAGCAGTTGCATTTTTCAGCTGATACCTGGAAAGAACATCGTCTCTTAGGAGGCTGCATAGGATGGTAAGAAAATACCTGCCTAGATGAGTCACTGGGGAACAAAAAGGGAGAATGAAAGCTGGGAGCATTAAGTTGCAGAAGGGTTACAGGCAAAAGCAGAAAATCAGCATAGAGTTACTGTATCCGAGATCTGCAGTTTAATAAGAAAAACATTTAATTTTTTTAATAAAATAAAACCCGTTGGAACAATAGAAAAATCATGGAGGGAATTTAACTCAAAAGAGTTGTCAAGCTATGGTTAACACCTTGGAGGCTCAGGTTAGCTTGCCTGGAGGTCAGGTGTGCATGTTCCATGTAGCTCTTCCTAGTTGTACAGGGGGGTAACAGTGTAAAAAAGAGATGTCTGGTGGTAAGTACCTGTATATGGATGCATGTGTGTGTGCAGCATTGCTAACCCAGCTCCTGAGAGCACCAGCAAAGGAGCTTTCACTGTAAAATTAAGTGATTTTATTCCTCACAGCTGCCAACCAGAGTCTGCAGCGTGACTGTTTACATGACACAGGTCACTGCTCCTGTCATGCCACAGGCAGCCCCAGCTCTGGGTGTTCTGGGGTTGCCACTGGGCTGTGCTTTGAGGCACCAGCTCCTGCTCGTGCCACCCAGCATCCTGTTCCCCAGCACCACGGCCAGACCTGGATGGCAACACTTGAAACAGATTGATCCAAGCTCTATCAAGCTGTAAGAGAGAAACAAAATACCACTTACAGCAAGGTCAAAACACTTGTCCTCCTTACCTGCTAATAGGGTGGAAAAATAATTAACTAGGGGCAGCGTTGACCAGCGTGAGGGGAACTGGGCAGATCAGCGGTATGCAAGCCAATATTCTCCATGTGTGCACCCCTGTGTTTGTTCACACTGTTTTTAAAGGTATCTTTGCAACCATAAGGTGTTTTCCTATACATTTTTTATTAGTTTAAATGAGCCTCAAGAGAAAGTGGAAGGTCTTGAAAAGGACACAGGCTTACCCAGAGTGGCCTGGTCTATCTCAGAAGCTGCTCCTAAAATGGCAGAGAGCTCTAGGTCTCCTGGGTTGACTGTGCTGCTTTAAAATCACCTTTTCTGAGTTACACGGCTGATTCTCACAGGAGATGCCTATGGCTTTGTGGGTCTCCCATAGCCAGAGCTGTAATTTTTGCACTCAGTGGTTGTTTAAAATAAGTAACTCAAGAGGCCATGTCATTAACCACCAGCTGTAATTAGCAACCTCACTTTAATGGCCCTGTGTCCCCATTCACAGTGTCCCAGAGCTGCTGGATGGTGGTCAGTCACAAGCACGAGTAATCTGCTTGCAGCAGCAGTCTTGGCAATAGTGAAACTATGGAAGTTCCATCCCAGAGTCTGATGCATGTCTCTTCAGACTGGGTGTGAGCTTCCCACAGTGTGGCTTTCCAGGATCCTGGGGTGTCTGGCTCAGTAGCCGGAGGCTGTGTAGCACACTGTGCTAGCCTGGCCTTGCCATAGGGCGAGAAACAGTTTTCCATAACCACACTGGGGTGAAGTTATTTGTCATCATTTGAATAAGAAGAAATTTCATCGATGTTCCCAGGTAGATCAGGAGTAAAAAATGAACCTCCTCCAGATCTTCTCAAGCTCAGCCTCGTCTTGTCTCCAACGTTGTACTAAAGCATGAGTAGACAGTGACCTGAAGACCATCTCATTACAGGCATGTGGGATGCATCATGAAAACAGCTGCCTGCACTTATTACTGTCTGCCCTCTTTTGCACTTCCCTTCCCAGTTCCATTTGCTCTTCAGTCTCAACCCTTGAGTTTTACATGTGGTTTCAATTTAGGTTTATTCTGATGTGAAATACTGGTAGAGCTTCACTGGGAATGAGCAGTGAAACCCCTGATAGATGCTTGGGCAAAATTCCTGCTGAGAATCAAGCTTTGATCCTGCTGGGATCAAAGCCCTGACTATACCTGGATGAGGACTTCAGCCTTAGGTCTATGTTTGCATTACAGCCATCCCTGCCAGGGTTGCAGCCAGCAGTTGTACAGGACTTCAGCTAAGATGGGCAACAATAAAATAAAATATCATATAGCAAGATGTCCCTGGTCATTGCAGGGGCTCAGACTTGATGACTTTCCAACCCAAACTATTCTATTTTATGATTCTATGATAATCAAGGCCTTTCTCAACATGCAGACTAACGTGGAGAAATGGAGTCGGGGGATTTCTTCACATACATTGGGGAGGGTGTTGGATGCCGCTGGAGGAGCACGAGACACTGCTACTGGAGAAGCAAGGCAGAGGAGGTGAACACACAGGCAGCAGCAGTGGTCTGGAGGAGCCTAGGGAGCTGGGGCACAGAGCCTCTTGCTCGGTGCTGCCAAGGGAAGCAGCTCTGTCCTGTGGGCCCCTTCAGTGCCGGGGATGCAGCAGGGCCAGCAGCTGCTGCGAAGAGCTGCACCGTAGCTGCCCAACTCTGCACCTTCGTTTCTCCCATGAGCAGAAGAAACCTCTGGACACAGAAATATTGCCTAATGCTCAAGCTATGGGACCATACCAGGCTGGTTTTACTTATACTGGAGCAAATCAGCTGCTTTTATTGCAGGTCCTTCTGACTTTGCCTGTGTAGGAGTAAAGAAAATTGCTGCTTGACTTTTTCCTGTGGAGCCTGCAGTGTGATGGGATATATTTAATCTGAACAGGCTGGCTAATGCAGCGCTTTGAATCAGGTTTGGCTTTGATTAAGTTCTAGCACATGTTTGGGGCCAGCAGACTCTTTTCACAATAGCACTTTCTGGCTCTGCACATTAGGACTCTCTCAGGGCACGGTGTGCTGCCCAGCATGGGCAGCCTCAGGCTCGTTATTGCTCTCCTGCCCGGTCTCTGGGGCTGTGCTGGTGCAGAAGGCGCTGGGGGAAGCACTCTCGTGCGGGAGGCAGAGGCTGTTGCTGCGCAGGCTGCAGAATTCCCATGGAGATAGTGCTTGGCATGTATCTGAAGTTCACCTCCACACACAATCAGGAGCACCTCTTATCTTGCTACTCAGCCTTCAAAACTTCTTATACTTGAGTGGACTGATTGTAACACCAATAGAGTGACCAGGGGGACTTCCGAGGGCCCTGGAGTATGGGTACCTTTCTTTATTCCAGCTACAGGCTGCTTTATGACTGTCTTTAGGAAACATTTCCTTTTAAATGGGCATATTTGTTTGGTTTTGAAGTGGAGGTAACTTATGCAATCAAGGTCAAGCAGTCTCAATAGAATTTCTGGTTACTTTTGCAGAAGAAAAGTTGCCTCGTAAGGCATGTGACCTCAGCAGCAAGCTGTCTCTTGATGCAGAAGTTGTTTGTCCTCCCTCTCAGAGTGAGCAACCTGGAATGAATGATAACGAGTAGATGCTTATCCTGAAATGACTGTGAGCTGCAGTGGCAGGAGCCGAAGTGAAGCTTTCAGATGAGAGGTGGACGGAGGAAAGGAGAGGGGATGGGCTTGGCAGACCACCAGTGATCCTGAGGCCTCGAGTGTTGGGTTCCCACACCAAACCTAGCACAGGCATCAGCAGCTCTGAGTAATGATGATTTGTGGTGAATCTGGTGGTGTGGATTTCAAGGAACAGGAGCTCCAGCTTCCCAGAAACCTGCACAAGTCCTGCCCTTTGTTTTTGCCAGCTCAGCAGAGAGACACAGAGCGGGAGCCTGAGAGCAAAGCTGCTATCTGTACAAGACAAATACTGGAGGGCACAGGTAGGGAAACAGGATGGCGAGGGATGACCTGTTCAAAGCATTTTTCCAGGGACTCAGATTCCTGAGAATCTGCACCTGTGTCTTGCACATCTCACTGCCTGTTTGAATAGCACCCTTTAGGAGCCAAACGTCTTGTGTATTAACCATCAGTATTCAACCTGGAAGCAAATTAAAAAGCAAAGTATAGCCTCATGGCAGGATAAGTATGGGCCATCCACAGGAGTTCTCAGGTCCTGGAGGGGACCCATCAGTTTACAGCACAGTTTTAATTGGCCCTGAAAAAATTGTGTATAGTTCAAATATCCTAATTGTTTGCAAGATTGGGGAAATACTATGTTTATGTGCTATTTACAAGACTGATGCCTATGAGAGTTACTACAATTTCAGTATTAATTAATTGTAAGGTGCAGGAGCTATGGGACAGATGAAGTCTGTGAGACTGATTAAGCCCTTCTCCATGTCAGTAGCAGCAGCGGACAGAAAAAAATAAGGACTCTGACAGAAGAATTTGATGAATCCATCAAGCAGCATAATCAACCTGCTGAGAAAGGAGCAAGCAGCCAATGTGATGTGGGGATGGTGTCACTGGGAAGATGAGGGGACAGCAAAGTGCCTGGTGCCATGACCTGAGATGTCAGCAGTTTGCCAGTTGCTCGGGGAGCCTGTCCCTCTCAGGGCAGCCTGCAGCACGACGCAGCTGCCCAACAGCCTGGTGCCTGGGGGCTCCTGCCCACTGCCCTTGGCTCAGCCACAGCCCAGGGCCTTCTGCCCACTGCCCTTGGCTCAGCCACAGCCCAGGGCCTTCTGCCCAGCTTTCCCGATGCCAGGCTTTAGTGTCACGGCATTTGAAGACAAAGCCAACTGAGGACTAGCCACAGGTCAGCTTCCTGGTGTGCTCTGGGTGTTTTCTATCAGGCAGCAAAGCAAGGTTGTATTGAAGGATTGTTCAGCCACACTTCAAGCAGGCTGCTACAGGATTGTTTTCTTTTCTTTTTAAAGACAGAAGAGAGAGAAGAGTCAGAATTCCCTAGCATGTGTGTTGAACTTCAAAGCAAGAGATCAGGGTGTGTTTCCGTGGGACCTACAGTCCTGTGCTCTGCCCATGCACTGTTTGCCAGCAGTGGGAATGGACATGTGGCGATTGACCCAGCCCCAGAGTTGGGCACATGCTGGTGGCCCACTCGTGACACTGATTTCCAGACAAGGAAATCACAAGGCACAATAAAACCTGTTTATTTTAGCAGAAGTGAAAATCAATATTTTCCAAGTGCCTCAACAGCCAGGCAGCAGTTGAGCTGAATAGTTATTTTCAGCACTACCAGAAGGCCTTGCTCTCCATTTTAAACAAAGCTGCAGCTCCCAGCAAACACCTGGGCAGGTGTGTTTCAAAAATGTCCTTGATGCAGCTCTTGCAATAAGCACAGCCAAGCTATCCATGAGTTAGCATATTGGAGAGAGAAACCAGCAGAACAGGAATAATCCAAATCTAACCCAGCACCATCTGCCACACGAGGCACTGCGGCTGTATACAAAAACCTCATTAGCACCTGATGAGAGGGAGGCTGGGCCCACAAATAATCTATTTGCAATACAGGGTGTGTGTGATGCTGTCAACATCCATGTGGCTCATGAAAAGGGGAAACTTGTCACCGGCGGCAGCTCTGCAAGACCTGCGGGAGAACCACGGGGCAGGTGTGGCACCTCCTGGGGTGCAGAGATTCACACCTGGACATCGCCAGCGACCAGCCTGGGAAAGCCTGGTGGTGCATAACCTACAGCAGGGGAAGACAAAGCCCAGACAGGCCTAATTTCTGTCCCATAGGCCCATGCTGGTCACAGCAAAGGCCAAAAGCAGTGGAACCATGAAGAGCCAAAATAAAAGCAGACACGTTCATCTTCCTTGCCCCAGGGACATGGGGCCAAGCCTGAGCACCACTGAAGCTGCTCACAGTGGCACCTGCCATGGCCCCAACAGGTCCTGCCAAACCCACCTTTGTCCCTGGTGCCCAAGGTGTGGCAGGGCCCAGCACCTCCTGTGCCAGTGATGCTTCCAGCACCAGGAGGGGGCAAGGAGTGACTTGATATTGGCAGAGGGTGTGTAACTTCAGCTGTCTTCCCCCTCAGCTCCCTGTGCCTGGCATTTCCATGTGGACCCCACAGTGGTGGGGTCTGCCGTCCCCTTGGGCAAGGGACATCTGGGGCCCAGGTGCCACTGTGGGGGGGTGGCAGCAAGGGTGCTGGAGCTGCTCTGGGGGCTGCAGGGAGAGGAGAGCCTCTCCTGGCTCTTACTCTCCTCCCTTCTCTCCTGCTCACAGCTTGCCAGGAGCCAGCCCAGGGACTTGGAGGCAGGATTTGTCCCTCGGAGGTGGAAGGACAAGGCTTGGGCACTGCCAACTGCCATGACAGTCGGGCTCAATGGAAAGACCTGCGTCCAGGGTCAGCTCCTGCTCCCGATTGTGGCAAAGACAAGCTTGTGATCTACGGTGGGCACTGGTGTGAGGCCAAAACTTGTTGTTGACATTACTATTTTTTTATTGCTTTATTTTTAGCTAAGCATTTATGTTTGTGTGATCTCTCCTGCTGGGCAGCTCTGGCTGCTCAGGGAGGCCCACAAGCAGGCATGGCGCAGTGGAATCCCAGCTCGGGGGGAGACAACACTGGGCAGTGGGTGGGGTCAGGAGGATTGAGAGGGGAGAGGATGGCAACTGAGCCTTCACAGCAGATACAATCCAGATCTATATATATAAAAAAAGTAATTAAACAGAGGGAGACAGAATTAAAAGGTCACTTCAGGGCTGCCACGTGGTAGCATCTTTAAAGCCATCATGCAGTGCAGCCTGGTGTAAGAGCACAGCTCTATTATGGGTTATTGCATTACAAGCTCCCTCATTTTCTCTCTCCAGACAGTGAAATACAAGTGTCTAAAACAGGAAGGCAGTTTTCCAAACGCAAGGCGCTGTGAAGGGTGAGGGTGAAGAGGCACAGTGCTGCAGCAGCCACCTGGCCGTGTAACCCAGGGAAGAGGGTTGTGTGCTTCCTTGGCTTTGCTCCTTGCCTCAGGGACCCTGCCTGTTCCCAGGGCTTCTCCTGGGAGGAAGAGGCCATGGTACAGGGCCATAATGGTTTTCTTTTCTTTTTAAAGGAGTTAGTCCAAAGAAGAACTGGACTGTGCCTTCTCCTGCTGCTTGTTAAATACCTGGGATGTCAGCTGCCTCCCTCCCCTGCCCTTGGCTTTTGAATTCTTCTCTCTCATGATCCCATCGTGGCATTGAAGCCTCTAACACCCTCTGACACCTAAGGCTGTGCCTTGCTCACCAAATTTCCTGCTCTCATACATTTCATCTTCCCTTTCCCAGTGCAGCCTCTTGAGAAGCTACTTCTCAGTTCAGTCACCACCTTTGCTTCTCTAGATATCTTGTTCCTTTTCATCTGTTTCCTTTTGCTTTATGTGTTCTCTTGCTTGTTGGTTGGGTCAATCACAGGCCAAGAGGTGGCAAGGCACTTTTATCATGCCCATGTCAGCAACTGGGAGCTTCCTGGTAGCATGGGACACTGTGCTTGTCTGAGGGAGGGGTAGGAATTCAACCATTCCAGCTGTTTCTGCTCTTTGAAAGTCCTAAGTTTGCAGTGACTTTTTAGAGTCTGGAGCAGTTCTTTGTTGGTGCAGTTTCTCTGCTTCTCAGCTTGCTCTGTTTTGAAGCTAGATGGTTTCAAGAATTATAGCTGGAAAGCATTGGAACAGGCAGGCATACTTTGCCTCTCTTCACAATTACAGTGCTTGCACACTTAGAATGATTTAGTTCATTTAGCATTTTAAATTCCACACAATTTCAGGAGCACAGGGGGATACATTAGTCTGAATTATTTCCTGCCAAACAATTCTGTCGTGAAGACTGCCAAGGCTGCTCGACGTGTGCTGGGGGCAGAAAGCTCGCTCCACTGCAGCTCCAGGATCCACTTCTTCAGCCCTGGAGAAGGAGTTTCTATGGAGATATTTGCAGTAAACAAATGTATGGCTTCCCCAGCGTGTGCAGGCACTGCAGCCCCAGCCCTGCAAGCTCTTGGGCTGTATTTTTTGGCAGGGGCTGATACCTAGGAACCCCACCCAGCCTGTGCCCCCTGCCAGCCCATGGCTCTGCTGCCAGCAGTGCTGTCTTTGCACCTTGGAGGACGGCAGGTAGAAGCAATAATTCCCAGTATTTTAGCTGGGGGATGAATTTTGAGGGGTCCCAGCATGGTATCATGCTCTCCTGGCAGAGCAAACAAAACTCCCATTAAATGTTTGTGTACATATAGCCAGGGAGAGCCACAAAATCCTATGCAGAAGCAGGGCCGTGGTTCCACGCCTCTTCCCAGGGTGTCTCCAGGCCCTGTACCCCCTTCCTGCATCTCCCCATACTGCAGTGCTCATGGCTGGAGGCCTGCATCCCCCTTGGCAGTGCTGAGCATCCCTGGGCTCCAATCCCCAGGTCCTCAGGGAATTAAAGCCCCTCCTGTCAGTCTTTGAACCTCTTCTTCCCTGAGACGGCTCAGCAAACCAGAACATGAGGAGATGATGCTCAGTTACCTTCTGCTGGGTTTATAGTAATTTTTCCACTCCCTTGTGATGCCCTAGCAGAGGTTTCCTGGTTTATTCACGATGGGCAGTTTCTGTATGAGTAAAATGTCTGTGACTGTTTCTCACAGAGGTAGATATGATAGTTCTAGTACCCCAGCCAAATATTGCTTGTGTAATAACCAGAAACTGTGCTATAGCTTCATTATTTTTCCTGTTAAGGTTTCCCTTGCTGCTCCAGTTCTGCTCTACCTCCCCTCTTGGACTGCAGTGATGCATCACGCCTGGTTGGTCAAAGGCTGCTGCTTTTCTGGGAAGTACTGTCTGTCACTCAAGTCTAAAGCTGAGGCCTGAATGTATAAAATATGCTAAACATTTTGCCATTATTAGGCTAAAGAGCAAATGCAGCCACCAGTAACTTTGATCCCAGAAGACCAGCACAAAACAAAGCAGGGATTCACCAGCTGAGTGCACATCCTTATTTTTATCATGGCATCCAACAGAGCAATTGCTAATAGACCTGAACAGAATTTGACCCATATTGATTTCCAGATTCCGAGCTGAGCTGGCTTAGGTGCTGGCTGCAGCTCTCCAGCAGTACCATGCCCTTGAATCTCAACGTGAAACAGAGATAGAAGAGGCCCTCAGGATATTGGTAACACCTAACTATTGGAGACAGGGAAGTCAGACCAAGTCGGCCGAGTCTCTGGCCTTGTTTCAGCCTTGGCTTGTGCTTTATGGGGGGACAAGGGAGCAGGCAGGCGGCCATGGGGTGCTGGAGGTGTCTCAGGGAACAGCAGACATGCCCCATACTGTACAGACGAGAGGTGCTCTGCCAGCAGCACTGGTGCTGGTGAAGGGCTGGTGCCGCTCCAGGCCGGCAGCGGTGCCGCAGCTCAGCCTGCCCAGGAGTGAGAGACCCCCGGTGCTGCCTCACCACGGGCACTCACACAGAGGGGCTGCACAAAACAGAGGCCACACCACATTGAAATCCCCCTATTCTTGCTCAGCTGCAAGAAAAGGTTATTTGAGCACTTGATGGGAACACCACGTGCTCCAGAACCAGGGTGATAGCATGATTTTAGACACCCATCCCTGCATATCTCTAAGACCCAGGACTTGCCCTCTGTGGCACCTGGGAATTGTCAGCCAGGCCATGGCCCTTTAGGATCCCTCATGTTTTGGGATTGCAGCAGGACTATGGCTGGATATCTCAGTATGACCCTCAAGCCCTCTCACCAACCCACTGCCCATGAGCGATGGGTGAGTGGCCCCCACACGTTGCCCCCCAGCCCAGGCAGAGGCTGCTGCTGATGCTGCTGCAGGTGAGTGTCCCACTTTCAGCCAAAGGAGTTAATGAGGGTGCCCTGCTCCTGCTTGCTTTTCTAGTTCCCTTCCTTTGAGAGTTAATACATATCTTGCTCTATTTTTCGCACAATAACAACAGCGCAGCTCAGGGGAAATTTGCACGAGGTAAAAAGAAAGATTATGTCAGCCAACTGTGGCTTGTTTTATTCACCTGAAAATGGCTGGAAATTGGAGGAGGGCTGGGACAAGTGCCTCCTGGGTGCGCCCTGCTCCTGTCAGCACATGGGCTCTGCTGCAGGCAGCTCCCACGCCCAGCTGGCCTAAACCTGAGTGACCAACCTCACCTTCTTACGTAAAGGCACTTACTGAATATGGGTTATAAAACTCAGCTTACTGGTTTCCAAGAGACACAGCTGCCCCAGCACCATAGCCTGCATATCACTCAGCTATCTTGTGGAGAAGAAGCATCTTCTGATCAGATGTTCCCATGGCCAGTAAGGGGGCACCTGACAGGTAAGCCAGTCTGGAGGAGTCCCTGTCCTAGCCTTGTGCCTTGCTGGCAGAGATATTCCGGGGAGCTGTTTGCAAGAGGTCATGGCAATAGCCTAAGAGAAGTTACTTCTGCTTTCATGGGACCACTTCATAACTCCTTGGTTTCTTTAATTACTGCTATGAGAACTCCATGGCAAAACAAATTTGTACAGGCCTTGATATTGCTGAATGGTATGGCTATGCTATACAAACAATTCCAGTGAGTGAGGTTAGGAAGAACTGCTACTGTAGACCTAGGCTAGATTTACAGGCCTTATTAAACCAGAGACCTCTGGCAATATGAAAATAATCTTGTTAGAATAATATGTATTAGATATGGTAGGTAAAGAGATGGGAGAGTGAAGGGAGCAGGTATTTGCTCTGCAGAAATACAGCGATTGAGGAGAGACCCTGTGATAAACTGCGTGAGTCAGAACAGTGAGCATCGCTGCAGCACTTAGGGTGGGAGCTCAGCTCTAGCAAACGTGGGTTATTTGGGTTCTGCTGCTGTTATCTGCTTGGCAGCCTTCAGAAGTGATGCCCAAGCTGTCAAACATGGTGCAGAAGTGTTTTCAGCTTCTCTGAGGGCACGATGCAAAGAGAATGGAGCTGCCTTTCTGGAGCTTGCCGCTGGTCACTGCCTGGTGCAAACATGGGCTCACGCTGCCTCTCCACAGCAATCTGGGGGCTTTTGGGCTGGGGCCACTGTGCTCTGAGTAACCCAGGGGCTCAGCTGACCGAGGGAATGGCTGGATCACAGCCCATTCCCTCGCTGCAGAGGGGAGAGATGCCCTGCCTCTGCCTCAGCACCTGCTCATGCAGCAGCCCGGTGCCGCTCTCCTCGCCTGCTACTCAGAGCCTGTGACTGCGATGAGCCGATGCTGCCCTTTCGCCCAAAGCTGCGTTTCCTTCTCCAGGTTAAGGGAGTGTGTGCTAAACTGCTGCTGCCCCACTTTCCCCAGGAATATGCTTACCAAGGAAAGATACACTGCATATTCCCCTGAGCTTGGCTTTGTGTTCCAGAAGGCCAGCAACAGACCCAAGAGTGTCCTTAGGAGCTGCCAGCAGGATGGGACCTCCTGCCAGCACCTCCTGGCCCTACTAAGCCAGAGGAGCTGCTCTCTGAGGAACTGGTCATGCAGGAGGATGAGCCCCAGCCACAGGCAGAGCCCCAGACGGAAGATGAGACAATTACAGGAGGGACTGACAAATGGAAACCACAGAAAACAGAGCTGGCAGTGTCTTGGAATACCTTACTGCTTATCACACTGCTGCAAGGCAGGATTGACACTGTGTCACTTTGGACAAATCTAGCCAACTGGCTTTTTCTGTTTTTTTTTTGTTTGTAGCTATTCATATAGCCCTATGTATTACTGGTTGCTCTGCCAGTACCACACCAGGTTCACCATGACCCAGGAATACCAAAGGAAGGTGGATTTCAGTGGGTTTTTGTTCTTTCTGCATGAAGAGGAGCATCTGTGGTGAGGTTTCTGCATCAGGGCAGTGAGACTGGCATCCTGAGGTCCTGACCTGATGCTCCAGTAAGAGCTCCACAAGTTCCAGAGCATTCCACCATGTGAAAGCTCTCCCATGAAGGCAAAGGATAAAGGGATACTTTCAGCCTCCTCTGGTTCACTGCCTTGATTCTGAAATATGTATGTAGCTTAAGCCCTATTTGCAGCATCCAGTCCATGTCCATCATGATGCAAATTGTAGCATTCAGCAGAGCTTTTGCCATAAAAAAGGAATGTTTTAATCATAACCCTATTTGATGCTGGTGCCCTGAACCCCACTGCCTTCCAGCACAGCACACAGTGCAGGAGCTCCAGCTCCATGCAAATATTGGGAATACTGTGGGACAGAAGCCAGAATGCTGCGTGTTCTTCCGAGATGCTGGCGTGTGCCATGGGCACTGGTTCACAGAGCTGTGTTCTTGTGCAGCCCATGCTGGGGCCATGTGAAATGAGCTCTGAGGCAAAAGGAAGATGTGAAAGTTTGGCAGGAGGGAAAGTCCTGCCTTAGTGCAGACTCTGGTTGGCAGCACACTGGCTGGGTGGTTGGTTTGCCCTGTGCATTTGGCTCTGTGCTTTAGCTGTGTAGGTGAGGTCCTTCATGGCTTTCAGAAAGAAGGAGGGATTTGGGCATGCCCTAATTAAGGGAATTTCCTGGGCACCCGAGGCACTGAGGGAAAGGAATAAAGGTAGTATAGTACTGGAGAGGTCTGGGGCAGCTTGGAAAGGATCCCTGGCCCAGGAGCTGTGCGAGGAAAAGAGGAGAGAGAGAAAAGCAGAAAAGCTTGAGCAGGTTATAGGCATAAAGACAAGTTTTCTCGAGAGAGTGGGGCCACGAGGGTTTTCTCAGCAGAGGAGTGAGCTGGGAAGAAGAAAGGTTGAAAAAAGGATGCCAATACACCAGCAAGTGCAGTGCCACTGACCGCATCATGGCAACATTCAGGGAATTTGGGCAAATCTTAAAGTTGTAATGTTCGAGAAAGAAACTCTCTATTTATTCAGCTTTGATTAGTAGTAAAGAGCACAAAGGTCTTGCGTCACCCCAATGATTAATTTTCTGAGAGTCCAATACATCCAGCATTCCTAAAATCTGACATTAAACGAGGAACAAACTAACTCAGCTGAACCAGCTGGTGAATCAGGCATGAGTACAGCAGCCCTCTGCTCCCCTTCACTGTGTAGGGAGCACAACCCCCACCCCTCCTGAAGCACAGCAAGCAGCCAGCTCCCACAGATCTCAGGTGGATGGGGAACAGTGCAGCCCACAGGAGCCCTTGGAGAGAGTGTTGCCTCCCCTGCACCTTTGGCTAGGTAAAAGAGCAGAGTTATAATGAAAGGGGTGTCAAGCCATAATTTTTGGACTGTTACTATCTCCCAGAGGGTGCCAAAACTCTCCTTTTGGTTTGGAAGGACCAGCTGGTCTATCCACCTCTCCTGCCCAGCCCTGTGTATCCAGTGAGAGGAGCATGTCCTTAGTCCGGAGCCATCCACCAGCTCCAGGTTCAAGCTCTCTGCCACGCACAGGTAGTGGTTGATGCTGGGTGGGTGATGGTGTCACAGGATACCTGATTGCAGAGCTGAGCCTGGCCAGGCTGTGCTGGCCCTGGCTCACCCCAAAAGCGCTGTGTCACACAGGCCAGACCTCGTTTACAGGCCCTGGGACGGTCAGTTGGATTTACACCTCTGACCTTGGGCTCAGAAAACCTGGAAGCACCCATCTAGATCCCGAAGTGAGGAAGCAGGCACCAGCCCTTGGTCCCACCATTAGCATTTTGGCGTTGGTCTGCCAGTGACCAGGACACAAGCTCACTTATTTGCTGCCTCTACCTGTCAGACAGAGCATCTTAACTTTGCGAGCCCAAGGTGGTGGGGCTGCTACATGGAAATGATGAACTGAGTCATAACTACAAATATCCAAATAAAACCTAAAGTCTCATTTTCAAGCATCTGACAACTCTCTAAGAGCTTCTTGTTTGATTTTTCAAACACTCCAGCAGTTTGTCACACCTTTTGGTCAAGTGTGCTTTTTCTGCCTTGGAGTGAAATGCAAGGAGCTCATCACAAACTAACACCAGCCCTTTGCTGGAAAAAAAATGTTTTACGCACAGCTCCTGAGGATCAACTGCTAGTGGTCAGCTACCTAAAGGCCTGCTGGAGAAGAAACTGGTGTTCTGCTGGTCATGCCCTTCCTGATTTTTATACAGTAACATGGGTACTAGTGAATGGGGTCTTTTGGGAGCTCAGGGGAGCTCCCCTGGTTGAAATCCCCCATGGGCATAAACCTAGCTTGGGTACCATCCATCACCTAAGCTGGCAGGAGCTCTGCTACTGGGCCAGTGAGCAGGGCAGGGATGAGCACCAGCATCTATGGAGGGCTTGTGCCTTCCCCTGTTGATGGACCAGCAACTGAGGGTGTCCTGGGGGAAATGAAGGAAAGCAGTAAATCCAACTTGAATGAATGTTAACCCCTGATAGTTTCATCACTTCAAATTTATATCAGGTTCTACTGAAGCAATAATGGAAGAATGGGGTTGTCTCTCTCCCTGAGGTAGATAAGGTGCCCTTGTGGGGGGGATTCCATCTCCTCTTGCCACAGGACCACAGGGAGAATGCCTGGCCCTGCGTTGCAGGGACGGATGCCTGCAGGGCTGCCGTTAGAGACAGTATCACAGTAACTGGTTTCCAGAGGCTGAATTTAGGTTTGTGTAGGTGGTATTTCCCAGCTGTGGGTGTCTGGCGTTGGTACCTTCCCACAGGGTTTCATATGTGGAATTAACCCCTCCACCACCAAACAACAAACTCAGCAAGTCCTCCAGTGCTGGTCAGGGCCACTGCACAGAGCGCCCAGACCATGGTCCTGGCACCCTGCCCTGCCATGGGCACCCAGTGTCACCAGGGCTTGCTCACAGCAGAGGAGTCCTGGGCTCCATGTTGTGCTTGGGAGGGGACATCTCCAGGGGATGCCAAGATCTGCTCCCAGCTCAGCAGCACCCCACTTCTTTCAACTCCCCACTCATGTCAGTCTGTAGTTATTCAACCTGTCCCCATTTCCTCGCTCTCCTCTAGGTCAATCACCCCCTATCCTCACCAACCATCCCAGTTTTCGCTGCTGGTTTGTCCCCTGTCTGCTTTCTTTGCCATTTCCCATCTCCTGCCAGCCAGCCTCAGGCTCCTCAAACCACAGGGCTGCATGGGCTGACACCATTTCACATGCCCAGCAACAGGCAGCCCTGGCCTGAGGATGGCCTGAGCACGCTTTGGTTATCAGTGGCTGGTTGGTGCCACCTGCCCTGGGTTTCAGCCTGCCACTGGGATTGCAGAGCTGCAATATCCCCTGCTTCTGCTCAACAGCAGCTTGGCAGGCTTTGGAGAAGCTTCAGTCAGACAGCTGAGTAGGATTAAAAAACTCTTAAAAAAAAACTTGAGAAGTACTTTTTTTAAAATTACCTGTATTTTTAAAATAAACTGTATCTGCTTATCCATAAAACCCAGGAGCTTGGATCACGCTCTAAAGGCATTTAGACTTCAGGAGCAGGACTGCTCTCGGGCACATTGACTTTCTAGAAGTCAAGTCTCTTCTAGTTGTCAAAATCATACAGGAGTGAAGACCCTTGAGGAGAAATCTTCCCTGATCCTGAGCCCTACCTTGACTATGAAGCTGTGCTTTTCAGGGATGTGTCTTCTCTCACTGACCAAAGGAAGATCTCAATCCAGGCACTTTGCTTTTCAGCCACTGAAGAAGCAAGCTTTCAAATGGTAGGTTGGAAGCTAGTGCACATGATGATCACACATTTTTTTTTGTTTCCTAGTAGTTCTTTTTATGTGTTATAAAGAATTTATGATGTTACATATTCATGCCTAACCAGCAGGGCGATTATTTTTCACAACCCTCACAGTGCCCACCTCATTCCAAGGACGTCCCATGTCACGTGGGGCAGTCAACAGCCCTGTCTTGAACAGGTTGCTGTCCTCCCTCGTGCTCTTGGGTCTCAACACCAGGCTTGCCTGGTTGTGGAAACCCCAATCCATCCACAAGGCTCGACAGCTGCAGGCATTCCTGTGAGCTGGCCCTGGGCACGTGTCCCAGCAGCGACCATGTGTGGGGGCAAGCCTGGGAAGGAATGCAGCTGCACAGGGATCTGCTCAGCTGCTCTGCTGAAGGGGTGCCCAGGTGCAAGGTCATCATCCTGCCTCTGGGTGGTGAGGCATCCAAACATGCTTCTTTTAATATGTTTTGTTGTAATAATTGTATCTCAGTAGAAATTACGTGCTCAAAACTAAGGAAATGGCAAGATGCTTACCCTGATTAGCAGGTCTTCACTGGTTACTGAGTCTTAATTTTATGACTGAAAGTAAAAAGCTGACTCACCCTCCCTGGCTACCTTCAGCACTGATGCAGGAGTCTTCTGGCTTTGCTCTGGAGGCATGAAAAATATCAGGTACAATATGAATACAAAAATCATCCAGAGAAACAGCCCAGTTACAAATAGGGAAACATTGCTTTAGCAAAAGCTAGACAAGAACATTATGAATTAATTCAAACTGTAACAATCACTACTGAATGTCTGGAAAGATGGTAGAAGTGCAGTGTTATTACACTGTGCAAAAATTTGAGGTAATTTGTTCCTGGAATTTGCTTTGTTTCTCTTGTATTAACGTCTGTCTAGAATTCCTCTGGCAAAAAAAAACCCAAACCAAACCAAACAACCTGCAAACAAAGGTAATCAGTAAATCCAACTCCAATTAACATTAACTCCCTGAGACAGATGAAGCTATGAAGGCTGGCTCTGCTCGTGGGCAGCAGGAGCCCTGTGCCACCAACTGGAGGCACCCACCCAGCGCATCCTGCCCTCGCTGCAGCCACAAGGTTTGGGGCTGCTCACATGGGATTGTGGCTCTTGTCTCCATGGATCCATTTCCAACCAGCAGAACTGAAAGAAAGACAGCAATGCCTTTCTGACCAGGACAAAGCTGGTGAAAAAAGGAGGCTCTGGATGTCCAGCACGAGCTACCCCAGGCGTGAAGCCGGCAGCTTCGCGGGGTGCAGTGCGGGGACACGGAGCACGCAGTCCTTGGTGACTCAGACTCACAGGCCAGTAGATGCTGGCTGTACACGAGTGTGCTGCTCGGCAGCTAAGTGGAGTCGATTTTGCAGATCACGATTAATTCTCCCCGGCATGTGAGTGCTGGATGGAACAATTACAGCTGTGGACAGTTTTATCCTCTTTGCCAAGAGCAGAAAATGGAAGTGCTGCAGAAGAGACAGTATTATATCACCAATCTCCTTATTTAATAGTGGAACAAAATGTACTTTTATGCCTGTGCAGTTTGCAGCAACAAACTGAGGCTTTCTTCCTCTTACCCCAGGGTGCTTTCATTTGTTCTGCCAGCCCATTCCCTGTCAGTCAAAGGATATACATTATTAATGTATGGACTAAATGCTGTTCTCACTCATCCCTTCACTCTCAAAAGCAGCACTTACATGAAGAGGACAAGCAGGATTTGGCCCCAAGATTTTAATCGTGTCACTCCAATGAATTGGTTTAACACAGACTTAAATGGGAAGCTTTTTATTCTGATTTTTTGGGGTGTTTTAATTACTGAAGGGGTTATTGTTTGGCTAATTTAAATCACCATGGAAGGGAATACCCTGGTAGCTGCTTGAAGAATTACTCCTGCAGATCTGTCTGAAATGGCAAGAGCTTAAGACCGAAAACACAGCTTTATAAATTGTGATTATAAACAGCTGGGATTTTTTTTTTAAGGAAAAGTGTATGTGCAGGAAGAGATGGCACCTACAAAGGCAATTACAAACTTTGAGCTACTCCTACAACTGAAGTTGAATCAGCATCCAAAGCATGTTTTAATAAATTCATAGGCCCATATCAAGACATACATGAATTATATTTATGCAGACCGACAGTCAAGTTGAGCAAATCCAGCACCTGGCTGCTTGTGCCCAGAAAGTAATGATGGTTTGGAAAATACAGGATACAGCAGAACACACATGCAAGCAGCACTTTGGATAACAGTCAGAGAGGACTAAGGCATATCAATGATCCTGAGACGATGCTAAAGGTAAAAGTAATGGCTACAAAACAAAGACCAGTTCTTGCCCCGATGTCCAAAATGTAAGGGCTGGACTCAGCAAGTCCTGCTCCTAAGATTTATTCAGCACTTGAGCTGCGTAGGTGGATTCCCTCACGTGGATTTTATACTGCCCACTCTCACTTGTGCACTGTGCACTGTGCTGAGGAGGGCAGGTGGGCTGGGGATTCATTTCCTCTCACACAAGACAGGTGCCTCCAGACACAAGCACACTAAACGAAAAAGAAATGAGATGATGCAGCACAAGAAAGAGGAAGAAGTAAGCAGGTTGGGCAGGAGATGCTGGAAATTGAGCACAGCCAATCTGCAAGGTGTTGTCAGTTCAGGGTTCACTGGGGGTAAAACCAGAGTGGTAAGCCTTGAGCTGGGAACTAATTATGTTGGTGTGAAACACACCCAAGGTTTTTAAGGAGCTGTCTGGTTGCTCACTTCAGAACAAGGGCTGCTTAGGTTCACAGTGGTTTTAAAAGTAGGGAGAGCAGGGTTTGGGCTGTTCCCAAACCCTCCTCTCTGGGTTAACTCTTTACCAGCTGCACATTCATATGGCAGTAAAAAACCTACCTGTCCACTGCTATACTGATGACTGCACAGCAAGTAGTGAACAGAGGGCATCGTGTGGGGGTGGCTGTGGATGAGCAGCCCTGCTCTCTGCCCTATTTGGTTTCAAGTCTTGCCCTTATGGTTCAGACTTGCCAGTTCCCTGTCAATAAATAAGGTCACATGTGCGATGAAGGGCTGAAAATGAGAGGGCGGTATGACAGAGGGAAATGTGGTCTTAAAAAAGATAGATGAATTTGAATGCTAAGGGCCAAGGCAGTAAATCAGAATTGAAAAATATTTAGTCTGAAAAGCAAAGACCTTATGGAGTAAATGATTAACTCAGTGAAGAAGGAGCAAGAGAGCCCCTCTGCTGCTCATGAACTGTTTGTCCAGTGAGGAACACAGAGAGGCAGAGAAAGAGTTTTTTCAGCATCTATCAGCTGCAGTAACTTTTGTACCTGTTCTGCAGGGCAAAAACTTGTCAATGTGACCTGACAAACAGGATAGTGTGGCTGTGACCAGTGTGCATTTGGGAAGTTTGGCCACAGAGCTGGAGACAACTGTGCTGGGTGCTATTTGAGACCCCACTGGTGCATGCTGCAAAGACAGCTGGGAAGATGCTGGGAAACAGGAGAGAGACTGGGAGGATAACAGGAACAGACTGACAGCTGCTACCAGCTTCTGGGATGCTTCCTGGCAAAGCAGGGTTTGGAAGGAAGGAAGTGAGGTTGAGAGTGAGGAGAGGAGAATACAGGAAACAACAGATGAGAACAATAAACTTTTGGGAAGCTCTTTGCACCGACACTCTCCAAGAGTGTGTACACTGCCAGGCAGTGTATGTGAAGGCTGGACATTAGAGGGAGGGGGGCTGCACAGAGGAGATGGCAAGGACCTGGAAAAAAGCATTGATGAAGGAAGGCGGAAGAATTGGCAAGACTACTAACTCATACAGAGGGATCTAGATGGAGACCCAAACCAAACCAAGGGCTCATGGGCAATCCAAAGGGACATGACAGTTGTAGCAATGCAAAAAAGATTCAGGGGTAGAAGAGTTGTGGGCAAGAGGTTAAGAATTTTCTTTCAGGGGTACAGAGCTACAGCTTTTGATTAGACATTCATTTGGAAATAGAGAGAGTGGCTGTGATATATTCCACAGTGAAGAAGTCTGAGGAGTTATTGGGAGTAAAAATGGTAGCTCACTCATGTTTTTGGAGAGGAAAGACTTAATACAGCTCTCCTAGAAAGCTGGCTGGAAATGGGGATAAAGAAAAGACTGCCTTAAGAATGGGGAAACTAGAAAATGGCAGTGGTTGGAAGACAAAAAAGGTTTATAAATAATGTTGGTTTTGATAGGTCTTGCTAAATTAAAAGAAGGACTGTTTCTAACAAGATGAATCCACAGATTGGGATCCACCTTTTATAACACGTAGTATTTACTATAGCTTAAGAAAAACAAGAGATGCCTTTCTCAAAAAATAAGGAATGTGTCCTGCACTCTGAAATCTTTAACTAAGAAACTGGACCCCAGGGTGACCACTGGGATTATTTGTTTTATGTCTCTGCATACCAATTTGCCTGAAGAGTGGCTTGAGACAGACCGGTCTCAATAAGAATCTTGATTTTAAGTTAAATTCTGCACCATCTGTTTCATTATAATCTGCTTCCATTCACTCTCCAAGGGGACAGTTAACAGCTTTACTTGTTTTAAGAAAGTGGACAACTAACCTTTAGAAGGAATAACATTTTGACACTTTCTCTCATAATCAGCTTTAGAACAATGGCAATGAGCTCGTAGTAGAGCTTATGTCTGCCCAAGAGCCAGGGCCTCTTGCAAAGAAAACTCTGGAAAGCAGCACTTTTTGGCTGTCAAGTTCATAGGTGACAATATTGGTTTTTGGCGGAACTTTTCAATGTTCCCATTTCTCTGTTCTAGTCTTCTCTTGAATGGGGACTGCTTTCACTGGGCTTTCCTGTTCATTTTCTCCCACAGAGCTTCCAGGAAATGGAAGGACTTCTGTTCTCTCCCTGCCAGCTCTACAGCATGTCATCTGTTGGAGTCAAATTCTGGTCAAAAGCAGCTCATAAACTTCCCTGCAGACAATGAAGTCTCAGCATCACTTTTGTTTAAGTTCCCATCCAGTTTTTCCCCTTCCTGAGACACCAATTATATACAAGCCTGTTCAGTTGTATTTGAAGAGACGAATATCTGGATAAGGATCAGTGCAGCACAAGGAGGTCTGGTATAGACATACCTACAACAAGGAGGGATGGAGGAGAAAAAATCCCCAAACACTCTAGCACTTAGCACATTCATTACCACATTAGTTAGAGGGATGGTGTGTCAGTACTTACAAAATATCTGTCATGGGTGCCATATAAAGCACATTTTCATCAAGACATTGTTAGTTTATTGCCTTTAAATGGACCCTAACCATCATTAGCAATCAATCAATCCTGAGCCAGCCTCAAGTGCTCAAAAGCAAACCTTTCATGAAAGCAAATGCACAGTGAACTTTCTTACAGTCTCTAACTGGGATCCTGCCACTGCCTCTCCTCCTTTCTCATGCAGGGCAGCTGTCAGGAAAAGGTGTTTGTCTTTGCTGAGCTCCTCCAGAAATGCAGACTCTCTGCTGCTTCCCTGCTCCCAAACACAGGCTTCCCCACACAGGCACCTCAGTTCGCCAGACTCTTCCAGGGGCTGACTGCTCACTTGCCCGTACTCAAGAAAGGGATTCCGTACCAGGTGCTTCAGTGTGAATTCACCTCCCTGACTTAAAAAATGCAAGTGCCAAAGAAAATTTGTCTTGTAGTTTGGGCATTTCTCAAGTGTTTCTCTGACGTTCAACACTTCAGGAGGTTATTTTGCAGCCCTAATCCCCCACCCTCCCCCATAATGACAGAGAGCCTTTCCTCTACCCAGCCATTTTCACAACCAGGAACAACAGGATTGCCTTTAAGATACCTCCCTTTCTGCAAATACGGCTGTCCTTAGCCAAGGGTTTTAACAGTTCAGGCCTAGGGCCAGTTAGACACGACCAGTTACATTTCTTGTGTGGCTCCATGAGCATTGTGTGGAGAGGGTGGCATGTCAGGAGTGCAGTCTCAGCAAGCACTTCTGCAGATGCCAGGTTGCTTCTGTCCCTTTGTAGGGAGCAAAAGGTGTAGTCTGGCCACCACTTACTAAAAACAGACAGCATAGTCAAGGCAGTATTAGCACGCAGTATTAGCACTGGACAATTTTACTGTTATATTATTGTGCTCCTACCCATTCACCCACTGCAAGTGGGGAAGTGGGGCACAACACAGGGATGTTTGGGTCCTGAAAAAATGGCTGGAGTCACAGAGCAAGCAAGAGAGGCAACTAATTTCAGAAGTGTCTAAGAGAGTGGTATCCAAATGTCTGTCCACAGGGCACTAACCTCTCTGAGGTCCACAGAGTCATACTGCCCACACAGTTTCCAATCAAAAGGCTTATGATAAAAGAACAGGAGAAATTTTGAGGACTGACAGTGACTACAGCCCAAAAACATGTTTTGACTTTATCAATTACAGTTTGTAAAGTCTGTCTTGGTACAGCACTGTATGTGTTTTCTAGGACAGCCTATTGCATCTTCCAGCCATGCCTAAGTTGTCTTCTGATATACATACATCAGTTACACTGATTTTAGTAACATATGGGACATAGATTTTACAAAGGTGTTCAAGCTAGCAGCTTTCTGCACATGCATGTGAGTATTTAGCACATGACAAAATTAAGTTCCTACTGACTTCAGTGATGTAAAATTCAATCATTGTTTGAGAAAAATACAGGCAGGCTTTGTCCATTTAGAAGTCAGCCCAGAAGCTGAGAAGTTGTCCTCCTTCACTATTGGTGGTTATGCTGCAAACAGTGTCACATTCTTTCAGCTGCGTAACAGCTCTTGTTTTCAGATGCATAACAGCAAATTCTTTGAATGATTTACTGCAGCAGCAAAAAGCAGCTGTTTGCTATTTCTTAACCTTACTTAACATGGTCCTTAATAAACACTGTTTCTGAGACCTCAGTAAGAAGAATAGTCTCCTCTAGCACTGATCTGATAAAGGCTAACAGCAGCAGTAGATGTCCCTTAGAAAATCTCTTCGGGTTAAGCTATTTTTTGTAAAATCATAACGAATCTAAATTTACTTTCTAAATAAAAATGCAGCAAGAGAAAACCAGCCACAAATAGAAAATATTTTTCCCTCAGTTTCTGTGTGGAAAGAAAAAGGAGCTTCATTGACATCCTGATCAGTCCCCTTACTGCACACAGCCCATTGGGATATAAAATCTGAGTTGTGTCTCCAACAACAGAAAATACAACTGCATTAAGCATTACTGTAACAAGAGTGAGTAAAGACCACAAGAATAATTCTGAATACCATGAGGATACATACAAACATTTTAGACTTTTTGTAATTTTTTTTAGAAGACATAATTCTTTTATTATTCTTCTGGTTGGCAATACTTCGTTTTCCCTCTTTGAAGGATCCACAAATGTTCACATTTGTGGATCCTATAGGACAGGAAATAAATAAATAAAGCAACAATTTTATAGAAAAATATGCAGTGATTATCAACAGCTAAAGAAAATGTGTACCAAAAGAAAGTAGCAATTATCAGTAGGTAATGGCTACTGAAATTTGAAGGCATATCAGGAATAAGAAATTAAAAATCAAGGCCTATCCTGATGGTCTGCAAGTATGCTGGGCAATTAACATGGATTTGTTGTCCAGGCATACTTCAATTTTGCAAAGCACTGAAAAAGACACAGAGGCAGCTTGCATATTACTCTTCCATTGGTAAATTAAGGGTAAAGAGAGACATGATATACTCTTGTGAGGGGTTGGATTACATTAGCATCCATATGGAAAAGATAGGCAGCAATGACTAAAGTATAGGGACAGTCCTGAAAACCAGAGGAAGAAATGGCCAGAATGATGTCTGGTGAAAAGTCACTCAAGCATTTAATCTAATTAGTGCTCTGCAGTTTTATATCCAGCATTAACAACTATTGCACATTCAGATTTATCAGGCCAGCCTGGTCCTTCTCATGGCTAGCCTGTAGGTAAGTAAATACTCAGCAGGCCTCAGACTTCAATGAGAATGCTCTCGCATGTTTGGGGCCTTGAATGGATCAGGATGGAGTATATAAAGCTTCTGATAGCTCAACAGTGGACAAACCACGCAAAAAAAAAAAAAATTCAACTAGTTCACCGCAGTGGTTGCAAATATAAGATTGTGGATCCAGAGAGACAGGCAAAAGACTGCGTTTTAGATGACTCAAAAGTCAACACATTAACACCTTCATTAGCAGAGTCCAAAAACACAGCTGGGGTTCTAAAAGGCAGATACAAAGACTACAAATATCTAAGGAAAGAGAAAGTTAAGTATAGGTCCATTACCTGATGAAGAAGGAAAGAAAATGAAAGATAAGATTTGCAAATAAGTAATAAACAGCATTTTGAACTTCACTCAAAAGTTAACAAACGATGTTAAGAACATGAAAGAGTAAGCCAAAGTAGTGAGAGGACTTTGATGGAATTTAAGTTTGCAACAGCTAGTAACTCTTATCCTAGGATGCTCCAGCAATCAGCCATGTCACCAGGGACCATGAGTGTTACTCACTGAGAACTCCCAGAACACAGGAAAGAGCCCAAGAGAGTAGTGGGACAAGCACAAGGAATTTAAAAATAAAGGGACTCTTGTCAGTCAACCTAAACCTGGAAAAGGGCTAGGATAATTTTTATAAAATTCCCTTTGTAAATGCATATGAAAAAGTAACCAAGCAACAGCCAGACAATATGGATTTGTCAGGAGCAAAGCACGCCATACCTCACTACCCTTCATTTCTTTCTCTGTGAAAACTGGCCTGGTGGCCACAGGCGCACAAGATCCCAAACCTCCCTGTTGTTGTAAATGCCTTTGACATTGTCAGTCTGCAAAGTCCTCACAGGTATGGGCTCCAATCCATACCGACCACAAAGAGAATCACAGCAGTACCAAGTGCTCCCAAGAAGCAATTACCAAAGGCTTACTGGAGTCCAGCAAGATACTCAAGCAAGGTCCTGCAAGGGTTTGCCTGTAATGTATCCTATCAGTGTGCTCATGAACAAAAAAAAAAGAGGACATCTGCCATATCCCCCGATACCACACCTGGATGAACCGTAAACAGTTTGGTCTGAGATGCCGTAGAGGCAGGTATGTGGACACTAAGCAGAGGCACAAAGTGGAAATTATTCGTGGTACCAAAATGAATCTGGGATGTTGTTGCAGAAAGGCTAATGTAATTACAGTGCATGCAAATGCCAGACCTTAGTCATTCCAGCTACTCTGCACTAGCCTCAGCCACCACTTTGGGTCCTATTTTGGACCATATGATTTAAGAGCACAAACTGTAGAGGATCCAGAGCACCAACAATAGCCTGACTTAGAAAATGTGACCTATGAAGAGTGATTCAACTAACTGGGTTTACTTTGAAGACTAGGGGAACACAGTAGCAATGTCCAAATAAAGGCACTATTCATCACATCTATTGCTAATAAGAACAGTAAGCAACTGACTTAACTGGCAGGGATAAACTCTTGCTGTGATAACTCTCCACTTGTACAGTTCAGCAGTGATACATGCTGCCTAAAAGGTCTGGGATCATGGAATCCCTTTCACTGGCAGCTTTTAAGAGTTAGAGGAACACTTGGTAGTTTGTCTTGGCATATTTTATCCAATCTCAGAGTAGGGAGATGGACTGGATAAATTCCTGAGATTTCCCTTAATCCATAGTCCTCTGAAACATCTCCAGCTTTCAGTTACGCTTTGCACACTGTGATTTTGTTAACAGCTACAAAGAAGGAACACAAAAATACATTTGCCATGCCATCAAAGTGCTGCATGGACCTTAGCTTCATATATTTAATGGATGGTATTTCTCATAGGAAAGCTGTGCCATTTCCTGAAAAAGCTGAGACACAGCTTGAACAGTTAGATAACTATGCTGGGACAACTATAGATTCCTCCTTTCCCAGGAACCCCAGCGTGAAACGCTACATAAGAGAATTGTAAAACATACATACAACCTAATCTACTTTTCTTTGAAAGCTCCCAAGATAACTCAACTCCCTCAACGACTCTCTACTGTGCCTTATCTATACAAAACCTGTAACACAATAGACAATGTATTGAAAGATTTCAAAATAATTTTTAAAACGGACAGAAAAATTCCACAGACAGCACTTGACACCCTCCCACTGTCTGGACTAGAGCAAAATCACTGATGATACATACTACAGAGTATGTAAAATCACATACTGAATATCAGCACAAAGTAAGTTTTGGAGCTGAATTCAAACTCCACCGCAAAACCTATAAAGTTCTAAACAGGTAAATCAAAGGCCTTCAAATTACACACAGCAGAATGTGGCCGGGTAGTCAAACACAAACTGACCTTTACTTCGCTTGTGGATCCTCTGGACTAAGCAAATTTACTTGTCAGACCCTGGAAGATCACACTTCTAGTAAAGCCCAGTAATTCCCAACTTCTTTCTGTGAAAATGGGAAAGCCTATCAGTACTTGACGACAAAAGACATTCCCCCTATTAGCTCTTATCAAGATGGGAAAATAGATCAGTATAGTTTACAGAAATGCCACAAATTCCTTCATTACTATGTGGTTTGCAAACAGCCCGTGGTCGTCAGCTTTACTTACTCGATCTGAAGTGTTTCCAGCAAATAACCAAAAGGGATGATCTCCAGGGATGTTTCAAGAGCACTGCATAAACTATTTCCCTAAGGCTACACAGCAACTGCCTTCACCTTCTATCTTGGATTTTTCACACAGCTTTTTGACAGCAAGAAACCAAAACCTCTTAGATAGGTAAAGCAGAGGCACAGAAATAAGCCTAAGTCTGAGTAACAAAAATTGCAAAACTGTTCTTGATTACTCAGTAGTCCCCAAGATGGCCTCATCATAACCACATCTGCTAACTTTTTAGTCTAAGGTGAGACTTTTTTTCAGAATATTTTGAGCCTCATTTAAAATGTGATTTCAGATGCTGTTTAAAGATTCCCAGAAGATGCAGGCTTCTGAAAATTCAAAATCCCTCTTAAAGTTGCTCCACAAGTATTCATGACACCTGCTGTCCATACTGACACAGTAAGAGCCCTTTACCTGAATGCTGACTCTGCATTGAAAATGAAATCTTTCTCAAGGGAATACAGGAAACTTTCCATGTCTATTTTTCTTTCTTGCACAGTTAGACAGCTTCAAGTTACATGGCTGTCCACTGCCAGGAAATTAATTTTCTAGGCGCAGCAATACTTGATTTTAGAAGCAGGCAGGAAATATGACATTTTACGTTTTACATTTTTAATTTTCTTTAATCAGACACATTACAATGCACAACTGTGTCTTTAGCTAGGTACCAGGGTGTGCTGTCTTTCAGATCAGGAAGAGATGATGGAGAACTAGTCCTTTCTCTGATCTTTTAGGTACAAGTATTGCAGGTATTCTAACTGAGGACTATTTCCACATTTAGTACAGCCTTTATAACAATTCAGCCATAGCTTTCATTTACTTCTGTAATTGAGATGGCAGTTATTGTAGTTGGGGATCTTACTGAACCGAGGATCATCCTTGCCTTCTGACACATAAACCCCATCATTTCATAGGGTATTTTCAACTTGAGAATCATCAGAGTTTTGAAAATACCATTCTAACTGAAGGTAACCATCCCACTAATGATGCAGCTTTCCAGCTCTTCAGTGCTCATTAACAGAGATTGTTTATGAAACAAGTCTTTTATTTAATGCTACACAATCTGAATTGAAGGAATAGAACATTTACTTCACCTCAGGCCCAAGCTTTAGGGATACATCCCCAAACATTTTCCAGAGTAAAACCAGATTATCAAATACCAATCAGCGCAAGAAACATCTTTTCCATTTCTACTCAGCGTATTTTTAGACAAACTACAGCATTAGAACATTGAAGTACCTCTCCCCCATACAGCACAAAGGTTGAAAGCAGATTCTTGCCTTGTGGAGCCAGTTTGTCAGGATGTATGTATTGATAACATTAAAGAAAAATAAATGAATCATTACATTCTGATGTCAGGTGTACAAGTGCAGTAGTGGATTACGCTGAGGAGAATAACATTACCTATAAAAGTTAAGTGGTATACAGGTTATCCCAGAGTGACTATAATACAGAGAAACTTTATGCCAAAGTAAGTATTTACAGAGATACTGTCACAGCAAAGAGGACAGGAAGCTAGTCTCACAGAAGTAGTTCAATAAAGAGCAAATGAGTGGACAAAGACAAAGGTTTTGACTTTATATAATAAAATACCAAGTGCATTCTTTTAAGTGAATGAGTCTTTGAGACTATGGTCCTAGATTTTAGGAAGCCATTTGAAGGTCAGATGTATAGTCCTGCTGCATAGCAAGGGTTACTTGGACTGCCAGAATTTTTACATCCATTGTAAACTCCGCAAATCACAGCAATTCTAGTACTGCTTCTAACTGCAGGGTCAAAACTAAAGCTCTTAAATAAGCCCCCTCCAAAATGCCCAAGATGAGATTTTGTACAGTAGACCTTCTAGCACAATTCAGATGTTTCTCCACTACTTTTGTGCTGTACGTCTGGGATTAGAACACAGCCCAGAACACTTTAGGGGTAATTGTGTTTATCTGCTCAAATGTTCTTGGCCAGAGTTATTATCCAGCTTTTTCTTGTCAATGCAACTTTAATCACATCCGATTTCTTTAAGCAGCCATATTATTTTGGTTGCTTTGGCTCTTTTCCAACAGGCTTATTTTAAGCTGGTTGTGAAGGAAGGTTATTAATGGCTGGCTATTTTACGTATTCCTTCAAGAGAGAAATAACCAGACACATTTGAGGGGGAACATGTGTGGTTGACTGCTCAAAATATCATTAAAAATATTTTCAAATCCAGTTTTCAACTAAGAGCAGGGTTGCTTTAACCTAGTATTTGGCAAGCATTTTTCGAGCCAGCATTTAAATCCTGCCACTTCTCCAGCTTCCTCAGCCATCTACCTAAATAGAAAGGATAACAAGCATAACCAGAGTTCCTCCAGTGCACTACTTCAAGGAACATGACCCCTCACAGTAAAGGAATCCCATTCAAAATGGCTTGCAGTACTTAAGACTCCAGTACATAGGACAAAAACGTAGGAGGAAGTCTCATGATTCTCATGCAGCTGCTCAGGGGTGTGTTGCACCTTGAGCCATCAGCTTGACCACTAGTGGCTGGGCTCCAGCAGGCAGCACACTGGACAGCAAATCTGAGCAGCTTCCCTCTCCACTTTAAGATTAATTTACTGTAATGTACATTACTTGCAGTGGAATGATACTGCTCATGTTGTGGCAGGATGGGGAAAATTCCACTTTTGTCTTTTTTATTATTTTATAAGGCAGATAATGCAGAAAGGTGAAACAGAATTTCTACAAGGAGTTAATCTGTGATATTGTAAAATCAAAGTACTACTTTATTAAGTGAGTTATTTTACACAATATGAACATCAATATAATTACAATTGTAAAAAATTTTTTATAACAAGTATGGACTGATTTTTTAGGATTTCCAAATAGGGCACAACTGTACATTTACACAGAATTGTCTTTGCATGAAGCCCAAGAGGGAACAGCATAAAAATATGAATGTTTCTGTAGCCCCTTCATTTTTGCTGATCAACAGTTTTAGAAAAGCAGCTGCAGGTTTGTTATGTAAGGTCTGACAGTAGAAGAGTCAATAGGTGTCATGACTTCACCTATAAAAAACAAGAACAACTCAGTTAAGCTGAACCATTACACAATGCTGCTTACCTTTGCATGAATGAAATACCATACTACTGCTTTTTACCTTATTTCAGCCTTTTATCATAACCACTTTCAGTTACAGCCTAACAACTGGCTACTGGGAAGTCTCTTCTACAGTTAACACAGAAACTGAGATTTTGCATTCACTTGCATAGCTTCAGGAACAAAAAGGCTCAATTGTTGGAAATATACTAAATGACTGTTTCCATTACAGGTTTTGTAGCAACAGACAGATTGTACTTATGTATTTTGTTCAAAGCAAAAACCAAATAATGAAGTATTCCTACAACACTAAGAATGACCATTTCAAATAACATTAATCCCTTCTAAAACAACCTCCGGGCACAGTGAAAGGCCACAGCCATTTCACCCATGTAGGAACTAGCTCGCTTCTTTCTTCTACTTCTAACAGTTATGGGGTATAACTTTAACCTACCGTAGTTTTCATATTAAAAGAACTGAAGCAAGTTTTAAATCCCAGTTGTTGATGGTAAAAAACCAATTTAAAATACACCTTTCTCAGACAATCAATTAAAAATTAAGGTAATGACCTGTAGACAACTTTATGCCTGAACATCAGCCAATTCTGGAGGAAGTGGAGTCTTAGGATGCTTGCTTTCAAAGTGCTGTTTGAAGGTCTTGGGATCCGGCATTTGAGTCTGATTAAAGAGAGACATTAAACTTTATGCACAGTACAAGAGTTAAGAAATACTACAAAACCTAATCCCCGCTATATTTTATTTTCTTTCCCCAGAAGCCAACTGCCTCCTTGATGACACTGCTCTAGTGACAGAAGCACCACTAGTTTAGGTGCAGGGTAAGATGGAGTATTTAACTGCCTATTTTCAGAGGTGCTTTTAAGCCCTACTATCACGCTTGTTTTGGCACGTCCATCAATGGTGTTATTCTGGCTAGGTATCTCCCTGCATATCTCACACTTCACAGGCTGGTTTGGTGGAAAACCTACCTACCTCCTCACCATTTTCTTTTTCGACACCTTAAAGATAAACGTTTATCCTTTTCAGAATCAAATCTTTACAAAAGCTATTTCTTTAGTTTACCAACAGGCCAAGAAGTTATATGGCATGAACTGAGTCTCTACATGGCACAAGCTATCTCAGACCTTTGCTACGACACAGTTGCAGGCATCAACTGCCCAAAATGATTGATACTACAGCCTGATTTCACAACAAGACGAGCTGGTTACAAGTACTTAAGTAAGCAGTCCTCAATTTGGAATCTTATTTAAGACATTTGAAGTGGCAGATCTATTCTGGGACTGACCATTGAAGTGAAAAAGGCAAGTTTATCCTTCAGCTCCAAAAGAAGCATTAAGGAAAACCAGCCAGAAGGAAAAGTACAACCCGATTAGTACTGAAATTTCTGTTTTCTTTCCAAGTCATTCTAGCAAAAGTTACTGTGTATCAAGCTTACATTAGACCTTTTGGCACCACTGCTTTTCCTTTCTACAGCAACATCCACAACCAATGATTCCAAGACAGGCCAATTCCATCACAAAAAAATTATGTTTCCATGTGGAGACTAAACAAGAATTGACTGCACACTTTCTACATTTTCTATCCCATACTAACAGCACATGCAGACCACTGTAATACAAAAGGCAAAATAAGTACCCAAACCAGACCTGAACATAACCTCTCAGATTTTCTATCTCAATTACCAGTACAGCTGAGTAATCTGTAAGCAAGTCACATAACAGATGCAAACGCTTCTTATAGCAACAAGCTAGACAATCACTGAAGTATTTTAGTTTCCACTAGAAAATCTTCTAAAAATCCTGTTCTAGGCAGGAAGACAGACCTCTCCCTACAAGACTATTTTGACTTCAGTTCCTCTTACCCTACAGACAGTGCAGGTATATATCAAGGCAGCCTTGGCTGCAGCCTTCTGATCATGTCCTTGTTTCTTTTTTTGCTCAGCTTGCTTTTTGGCATTTTTCTGCTGCGACTGAATCTTCTGCTGTCCACGAGCCATATCTACAAACAAAAAGAAGACATTTAGTCTACAAACATGAGAAACTAATGCTTCTATCTGACTGAGGAGCCATTACCATGAGCATAATGCAGTCATGCTCTCTGTCCAAAAGGCCTCCAACTCCCATAACTCAAACACAACAGACATCTGTTCGAGCTCTTCGCTATGCGAAACCTCTGAGTTCAGTATCATTCTTAAAATAAACACCAGAATTATTAGGCCATTGTAAGGTATCTTCCTCTCCTATGATTCAAGTTCTACTTTTGAAACGTGTTTTCAATAGTCAGCATAATTAAAAGTTTCCTTTATAGCTAATAGAAACTTTTTCTCTATTTCAAAAGGTACTGAAAAATTCAGGGGGTTTGTTGTGTCTTATTTTTTTTTAATTAAAGCTTAAGACTCAACCTTCACCTCTGGAACTTGAAACAAGTTTCAAGAAAGGCAAATCAAAGTATTACCTAAGGTGTATTATTGTCTTCTGTTGTAGGTGCTTGTGAGCTGCTTTGGAGTTGGGAACACCAAAAACAATAGGTCATGCCTCTTTATTGAAGGTGATTTTTACAGGTGGCCGTTGTATTTTTTTCAGCCACATTTATGTGCATGTAATTTCTTGAAAAGAAAAAAGACTGCCCCCATCAGAAGCCATCACTCCATATAACGAAGGAGCACAAAGGAAGAAAATGCTATTGCCATATGCCATTACAAGGTCCACCAGAAGACAAAATGAGACGAAAGTGTCACAATCCAGGAAGCATCAAGACATGGCATTTCACAGCAGCACACTCCACCTGCACGCAGCCCACCAGGACACCCAGTTCAGTCTGCACCCCACCCCCAGAGCAGACACCAGACAGGATCTGGGCACACCAACAGAGCAAGATTCAGCGTGTGGTTATATAACCCAGCAGCCCAATTTCTGCTATTGTCTCTCTCAGTCCCATGGCCCACGCACGGTTCAGTTGTGCAGCTCTATCAGAAGCACAACACTGACTGCCCAACCACAGGACAGCCAGCGAAGTCCATTGTTCTCAGGACAACTAGTAAAGTCCTGTGTTCCCAGGAGGGCAGCTGCTTGGTCACTGCTCCTCTGGGTAACTTGGGCACTTGCCCCAAGTTTGGTACTTGTGGGACAGACACACTGCATGGCTACACCAGGCCTGTCATGCCATCCCTCCCATCAGGACAGGCGCCTCCCAATGTGAGAGAAGAACCTATCCAAACAGTGACTGACCTCTAGTAAATATGTATGAAAAGCTCTTAAAAACCATTATGAAAATGAAGTTTCTATGAAACATCAACAACACGCGAAAATTCACTGGTATTGTGGGAATTTTTGGACATGTGCCTAACGTGTGAGCAAAACGATGGCCCTGAGACTCAGAACAGGTCTTGTGGATTGAGAGGCACCTCTCAGGCCACAGCCTGGTTCTTTCATGGCATCAAACACCACCACGTAACCCTTTGCAGAAGTATTACACTACATCTTCAGTGTTCCCTCCTCTTCCCCCACCAGTTTCTCTAAAAGAGAATTCAGAAGTCCATACAGCTAAGAAAATTGAATACAACACAAATTCCATTAACAAGCAGATAGAAATACATGTGGCGCCCAACAGTTTCCATAAGATACAACACTGAATGTCAGTGAGACCAAAAGTGCCAGTCTACATTTCACTGGATGCTACAACTACTCCAGAGCACCCCAGCCAGGGCCTCACACTGATTATACACAGCATGGCTCAACCAGAACACTGGATTCCCACTTAAAATTTAAAAAAATCCAAGGAAGATATATTGCCAATAGCTTTGCATACACAAGAAGGAACAGTAGGCTTTATTTCACTTCTATTTTACCAGCATTACAGCAATCATCCAGAAATCAGAGGGCTCCTGACAGAAGATACTCAGATGTAACAAAAAAGAATTCTTTTCACAAAGTATTTGGATATTACTTTGTATTTTAGTGCCTTGATAAGTACTACATTACAACAGCGAACCACACGGAGCTTTTATGTACTTGGCAACTGCTGGTTTTAGTTAAATCACAGACAAGAAAACATGACTACAAACATTTGCTCAAAAATATCAACCACCATACAATGCCCGAGACCAAACATCCAAGAGTTGAAATACTGCAAATTATATTAATACAGACTGTTTCTGAAACAGAGAAAAGTAAGGTTTAGACTACTATTATTCTGAAAAAGTGACAAAAAAAAATCCCAAATCTCGTTTAAAAGAATGATGAGTTCACCTACAAGGCCAAATCAGTAATTTCAATTGCACAACGCAGGCAAGTGTTGTTTTCCTCATCAGGCACACCCTCACAGAGTCCAGCGGACCAGCCTGCTGTCTCCAAATAAAGAACGCGCGGGCACGTAGGAAACCGAACACACGGGAAAAATCTGCTGCCAAATCGTAACAGCAGCACGGGCACTGTCGGCAAGCGCGGCTGAAATCGGCAGCACAGCCATGCCTCACACGGGGTCGTTTCCCTGGAAGTAACCAGAACCCCAGCGGAGTTTCAAGTCCTAAAACTGGACACCGACAGCTGCTTCTGCTGTCACTTCCAGAGACACAGAGGATCTCGAGGCACCGCGGCCCCCGCGGCCGGGGGCTCGGGCGGCCGCTCCG
>VZTG01001873.1:0-40846 GCA_013397845.1 Melanocharis versteri | reverse complement strand
CCCGGCTGGCGCTGCCGCGGTGCCGCTGCCCTCGGCCCGGCGCCGCTGCCCGGCGGGCCCGCTCCCAGCCGCATTCCTGCCTGCTGAGCGTACGGGCGCGGCCTAAAAATAGTGCTGCTCCTGCTCAGCGGCATCCAGATAAACGGCTCGGGAAGGCGCTGGAGGGGAGGCCAGGGATGGCGGAGGGGAGAGCATCCTGTTCTGGCTGCAGTTCACACCGAGGGCCCGTGTGTAGGCTTGAAGGGTTAGGTAAAGTAGAAGGAAACGGCCTGCGATGAGAAGCAGAATTTTGTTCGAGTTGGAAGTGCACTAGATCTGGTTTGGACACGTTTAGCAAGGATCGCAGAGGAAGTTTACAGGCCATATCTGCTGCAAATGTGATCTGAAAGGTATTGGCTTGCATGATTATAGATGTAGGCAGGCCCTGTAAGGAAGTGTAAAGGAGCTCTTTATTTTCTATAGACCTCTTCATAGGATTCAGCCAAAGGAAGGCTCAACGTCTGTGCCTTCTCAGATTGTACACCTGTTAGGAAAAGGCAAATTACATGCAGCATCTCTGCTTAGAGACGACATTGTGCCACTCATTGAGTAATTGTTGTAGCTTGAAAACCTGGCATCTGGAACAGTTCTGTGTCTGGGGCAAAACAACAAGCATAATATGCCTACCGGAGGAGCTATGAAGTGTTGGCCTGATGTTTTACAGAGCTTAGGCTGAGGCATTGTAATGTTCTGATCCAAGAGAGGAAAATGCAACAACAACAAAAAAATCCCTAAAGAAGTTTAGCGAAGGTTCTAGGCCATTATAATGAGTCTTGCCTAGAGCACGATCGCAGTTATGAGGGAGCTGTATAGTAGATTTCTGACACTTAAGTCACTAGAAGTTGGTCTGGATGTCGCAATATCTAAGATAGTCAAACATAAGCCTGTGATAAAAAATGAATTTCCTAACATTCTCCTTAAAAAAAAAAAATCTTCCAACATTCCTGTTTGCAACTATGTCTTCCACATTAAACTGATAGCACTGAGAATGCTTATTCCAGGACGATGCAATCCACGCTGCATTAAAATGGTCTTGTCAGTAGGTTCTGAACTTTATGGAAATAGGCAACTATAAAAAAAAAACACTCAAAGTGCATATGTGCATGTGCTTAGGGTGGTGTGGAGAGGGAGGCACTTTGTGTCCTGTGCTTGCAAGCAGGTGGCTTTCAGAATGAAGTTTTGCTTTCATCAGGGAGGAGATTGACGAGCGAAAAAGTAGCTTCTGTCCTGGCTGATACTATTTTTAAGAACTGCTGGCCTCATATGTGGAACTGGAGAGGGTTTTTCAAGGGTTGTGTTCCCATACTATGGCATTGCTATACATCTGGCTGGACAAGAATTTCAAATAAAGCAGATCTCCCAAGCACATGCTGAGCTCTGGCTGATCTTGGAAGCTTTTTCTGCTTTTAGGAGAACAAAGGATAGATCTTGCAGGACAGGGGACTGTGGCTGTCTCTCTGTCTGCTCTGTCTTCTGTCCCTTTGTGCTGTAGATTCTGGTCACAGCATCGGTCCCTGTATTGCCCAGATCAGGGCTTTGCAATTGAGATTGTTCCAAAGAGATTGTCAGGGGAAAAAAACCCCACGGTGAAAGAGGAATATAACTGCCCATAGCTGAGATTTCTACTACTAAGATAAGGAAAACTTCCCATTCACCGTAGATAATTTTTCAAAATTGATTCACTGCGTGAAACGTATTTGTCACACCAAGGGGGATAATTCCATGCACGTGTGCAGGTTAGCAGGGAGACGTGGGGTAGATGTGGTGAGCTGTCAGAGAGGCAAGGCGGGCCTGTGCACTGGATGCTTTGCATAGCTCTGACAGAATGAACCCGAGGTAATTGCAGTTTATATGGCTTGTGGACTTCCTCTCCTTTGTGTTGCTCCCACATGAGGTGAAACAAGCCAGAGTGTATGAACGAAAGTATAGATAGAGGTTAAAATGTAAAATAAGTGCAAGCTTTAGACTAAAATGTTGCATCTTAAAATTACTAGAAATACACTGCAGCACTTTTCTGCGTGCTTCTTGTTTAATTGTTGTTGTTTAATTTAAAAACATCTCCCAAACCCCACAGATATTACCAAGTACTCTGCATTAAAATAGAGTGAAAAACAAGAATATCTCTCAGTAGTTAAGGGTAGACCAAATGCAAGGCGTTTTATTACTCCAAGCCTAACAAAAAATGTTTCAGTGATTACAATTCATTGAAATCTGTAGCAGCATCATATGCATAGAAAACACAGCTCCTTAGGGATATGGATAAGGCATTTTAGCTCTTATGTAGCCCCTAAAAATAGTCCAAATTAAAAAAAAAAAAGACATTATCTTCTCATGATGAGGCAATTGATGAGAAACAAGACTTCACTTTAAGCCCAAGCTTGAATATGGTGATCAAATAAACCCCAAAATTATGGTCTACTGAGGAGGGAAGCAGCAAAGGAAACTGGAAGGAGCAGTGCTGTGAGACAGAATTGTTTCTTAGTTTGTTGAGTTTTTTTTAAACAGTCATGATTGTTCGTTATTCTCATGCTTATTTCTCATCCCCTTGGATTCCAGCCCCCCATCATTTTCTGTGCCTGCAGAGAGGTGCAATTTCTGCCATTAGGTCAAAATACTGCTCAGCAGCAACTTGTTGACACTTGGATTTTGTTTGCTGGTCAGTTTGAGGTGTCTCACCCTGTGGACTGGTGTCCACAGTTCCCTGCTGGGAGCCGGGTGGCATTTTGACATGTGTTATTAAACCCATTTTGAAAGCAGTCATCGTGAGGTGCAGGGCAAGTTTGCTCACAGCAGCATAGGTGGGGCTGCATCTCCCTTCTGAATCAGCCCCTGTGCATCTGCCAGGTCCTCCCACTGCCATTCCCTGCTGCACTTACTGTGGTGTATTTTTCCTGTTCATTTGCTCCTGTGTTCACTGTTGACCCAGTGTCACATCAAACATCATCTCAACTGGCTAAATGCTGGCTTGTGGCCAAGGGCTGCCCTTGGCCCTCGCTCGCAGGGAGGAACACGCTGGTACTGTGTGCCTGCCTATTGAGGGGTTTTATCTGGTGCCCCACCACAACCCCTTGTCATGTCTAAAGAAGTGAAGGAAAGGGAAGGAGACGCCCTGGGCCTGCAAGTGACAGCGATCTTCTCAGTAGGTTTTGTGGATACAGACCAATGTTGACACAAACACAGAATAGCAGAGATTGGCTTTGAACCCAATAGCCTTTGAAAGCATATTCAAGGCTGATGCAATGGCAGATCAGAGTCAGCATTGCTGAATATTAGGGACAGGATGACATGGGTGGAGGCAGAGCCCCAGCCAGGCTGGAATCCTGGTAGTTAGTGCTGTTTGATAGAAAACATCATGCAGCAGTGCCTATCCAACCTGGGGGCCTCACAAGGCAGTGTTTTGCTCATTTACCCTTTCTCTGCCTTGTGGACTTTCACCTCCTCCCTCCCCCATGTGTTAGCATACCGTTCTTTTCCCTGTAAAGGCATTTTTCACAGCCACAGCTCCAGCTTTCATACATCCAGTTCACGCCTCCCTGACACAGCATTAACTCCTGTCCCTCTGTTGACCCTGATTGCTGTGTGCTACTTTTCCAGAGCTGGAGTGTGGGCACCTCATGGACTTGAACAGTATTGCTGTTGTGGCAAATACAAAAAAAACAGTGAGATCTTAAATCACGTATTTGGCTCACAGATTCAATAGATTCTTAGCACTGCACTGGCATGAGATGATACCAAATCACAATACATATATACTGTAGAAATAAGTATTTTAAGGCACGTGATGGTGTGCCTCCTTTTGCATGCTGCTGTAGAATTAAGTGTTCTGTAGTGCAGACTATGCTGATCCACAAGGTTTAAAAATGGAAAACTAAGGTAAGAAAAAAGGAGAGTGAACAAAGTGAGAAGGAAAGCCAAAGATTAAGCTCTGTTTTGGAAAGAAGCCAGCACAACAATGCAGCTCTCTTGGCAGGGCACCTCAGGCTTGTGGTACCCTTCCAATTCCACGTTAGCTTTAAAGAACCAGCCCCATTAGCAGCAATGCAGCATCTTTTCCTGGTTTGCCTGCTGCCTTTCTGAACAGCTTCTTTGTTGCAGGGACACCTGATGGATGGCATCCTCCAGAACAGGGACAACCTCTGGTGATGTCCACCACATTGCCAGCCTCCCTGTGCTCACTGTACTCCTGGTCCCATCAGTAGACTCCAGAAGCACATAAATAAGAGAGACATTATCCTTCCTAGCTGGACAGTGCCACTTCTTCCACACCCCCAGTGACCTGGCAGTGTATCAGGTGGCCACACATTTGTAAACCTTTTCCAAAAGTTGATATAACTCTCGCTTCTACCTCGCCTCTACCATGGGCTTAGGCTTTTGTGCAACAAAGTAGCCTGCAGAAATACTTTTGCCATCAAACCTTAAATCGGGACAAACCCAAGGAAGCGTCCCAAAGTCAGTGGTAGATTTTGGTGGCACAGAGACTATAGCTAATTGTCTTTTCTCTGGGCTTGGTGTTGTTTTTTTTTCCTTCCCATAACTCCTGACCCTTTCCAGTAAGAATGGACAGAGCTGCTTCAGTGAGCATTCCTCTCCACTGGAAGGGCAAAAAAATGCACAAGGGAGGATGCAATAAGGAGCTGCTCACATCCTCTGAGAGACAAAAATGTGAGGGCTTGAGGAAAAGGCTCATGAAGAATGACAGATGGAGGCAGTCAGATGCATGGAGATGCAGTTCCTCAAAGGTTTCAGGGCATATGCACCTCCTGGAGAGCATGGGCCAAGATTGCCTTGTGACCTTTAAGTATTTCGCAGTCTCTCCTCTTTTAAATCCATTTTGTTGGAAGTGAATTTTCCTAAAAACAACAAGGTACAAATGCCTTTCTCAGCATGTCACAACTTTTTTGACCAACCCACATAGACAAACTGGAGACCTTGAGAACATACGCTTCCGTTCTGTATAAACAGTTTAAAATAGATTGTAGCTTTGCTCAGCATTACGTACAGTTACTATTTTTGAATGCACTCCAATTAATCATTCCCTTTTTTTGCATGTGCTCTCCATTCATGCTTTTGAATCATGTACGTGTTCAAGTCCTTGCCTTATCGTGAAAACAAATATATCTGTACATTTTTAATTAATTCAGAATACCAAGGTTTCCCTCCTCTCCAGCAATATAAATACATGTATGAGGCATAAAGAAAATCCACACACTGTGTCATGTGCATGTTAAAACCTGCAGCAATTGTGATTAAAACCTCTCACAAACATGCCAGCATTGTTGACAACTGGCCTCTAGCCTCAAGGAGAGAAATGCATCCCTCAGCCTATGCTTCTGAGTGGCTGCACATCCCAGAGATGCCTCTGTGTTGAGGCGGCTCAAAGCATTCACTATCTCTGCTTCCTTCTTCAGCCCGTCTGCAACACTCCAGCCTCGTACTAGAAATATTTTAGTAGCTGCTTACTGTACCTTGAGGAAGGGGCAATTACTTCTCATCCAGAGCCAGCCTCTCCATCTGTTTTTCAGTCATCCACGTGCAGATTTCATTGCCATTCTAGAACTGCTAAGGGCAGGGTGGGAAGCTCTTCATGTTTTCCAAACAGCACGTAAAATCTTGCTGGATAAGGAAGCAAAAGGCCAAAGGTGCATGTCAGAATTACACATCAGAGAACAAGCACAGAGAGTACACAGGAAAGGGCTCTGCAGCTGTGGGATGTTCTCCGTGGAAGGGGAGCAGCCTTGGACACCTGGAAGTGCCACACACGCACTGCTGGTTTTCCCAGGTTAGCAGTGCTGGCTCAGTCCCAGCAGTCTGCTGCTTCAGGAAGAGATCAGTGAGAAACATCTGCTGGATTTCAACTTTCTCTTTTTCAGATGCCCCGTTACACTCACTCTGGAGTCACTGCATGACTTAAAGGCAGGAATCCAAAGAGCCTGCTGCAAAGTGAGCTGTGGGGATTGCTCTGATTGCCAGTGTTTCCTGCCAGCTGCTGACAGCGCTTGGAACATAGTAAGGTCTAGCTAACAAACACTGGTAGATAAACAGGACCTGGCAAGAGAAATCAGGGTAATGATTTGGTTTGCACCAGGCCACTGGATCCCATTTCTTTGTGCAAAACATCGCGGACTGCTGCACCAGAGGAATGTGCTATGGAATGTGGAGCAGAACAAAAAACACATTCCTGGAAGGAGCCAGCAATGCCAAAAGATGGCAGGTATGTAGAGGTAAAAGACTTTATTTATGAGGCAGCAAGACAGAATGTCTGTGCTAATTGCCAGAACTTCTGCAGCTGAGTTACTGTGGATATATAAAGTCATGTCTCAGTAGATGCTTGTAAGTTTACTCTTAGGACAGACTGCCATGGGATGGAAGAATGGAAAACCCTTTTCCTGCTATATGGCTGGTATCTGAGCAGCATAGGCAGAGGGCTGTTTTTCCACTCTGTCCTTTAGCCTGGCTTTCTCTTGGAAACTGTGGGAGAAAACCAAGGAGGATGAATTATGCTTCTATGAAAACACTCTGTGCACATCTCTAACCAGGCAAGACAAAATGGCACTTAAAGAAGAGTCCCAAGAGCTTGTTGTGAAGTAACATTAGGTACAGACCTTGCACATTAGTATTTCCTAGGCTAGAAAAATGTAAAGCTCTCATTTAAACTACCTCATAAAAAAAAAAAAAGACTAATTTTAATCTGAGGACTGTTCTGCAAAGTTAATTTGAAAAACTCTGCTCTTGCAACCTGGCTAAAAAGTTATAAAGAATTGCAGTGGAAATGCCTGGTGCTGGAGACATGCCCGTTTGTCCCAGTGGGAAAGTGTCTTTTACAACGCTTCCATGGGCAAGAAGACCAGGTTAGAATGCAAAGGCCTAATCCTGTCTAAGCATAGACAGGAGCAGCTTAAGCACCTGCAAGTGGCATTCTCTCCATCCCCAAACTGAGACTGCAACCCCTTAACATCCTGCCCCTGAGCCTTCCTACTCCCACATCTCCAGGGTACCCTTCTCCAAACCAGTTGTCCCAGGCTTTTCCTGGTACTCTCCCCTATGTCTCAGTATTCATGGTAACAACTCCATCTGTTCAGAGCCCAAACCAAAGGCTGCCTGCACAACACGAGCCTTTGCACACTTCACCTGTTCCCTATTTTTAAATGTGCACCTTTAAGCAAAATAAATTTAGCCTGGAAACAACCTCCCAGTCTTACTGCTTTTATGTTTTTCACTGTTACTATAAAGAATTCCTTGGTGAGAGAAATCTTTTCCACAGATATTTAAAATCAGGATCAGATCCTTTTTTTACTTTTCTGTTTGATAAACCAAAGAGCTGAAACTAGTATTGAATAGTACTTTGTAAGAACAGGTCCTTCTGGGACTAACACTACCAAAGAAGACTGGCAGTGAGGATGGCTTCCCATTGACAATTATTTTTTTGAGATTTTGTACAGTCAGCTCCCAGTCTGTTCCCATGGTTTCCATCAGCCTATAAACAGGACACCTGTGTTTCTCTTTTGACTTCTCAAGACTGTGCTGCGGACAACCTGCCCCCCCAGGGTGACCAGGTCCAGGTCTTACTGTCCTGGCTGCTTTACTGGGTGCCCTGAAGTCCTGAGGGTCTTCCCCAGATCTTTCTGTAGATGTCCCTTCGCATATGCTAGGCAAAATTTCCACAACCAACGCTGCAAAGCCTGATGTTCACTAGTCCCTGTGGATGCCCTGACACCACTGTTGACTTGGAAGCCTCCAGGAGTACCCAGATGCAGCTGTGCATGTGAAACACACCAATGGAAGGACTAAGGCTGACACAGCTACTCTGAAGCTTGAATCCCTTTTTCCTCATCACTCTAACCCTGCAGCCCCTTGCCAGCACAGAGCCTTGCTAATGCTCCACACAGGCACTGCAGCTCATAACTCCACCAATTGGACCTCACCCTGCGTCAGGAAATGACCTTAGTGCTCTGCACAGCTCGAGAGCCTGTGGCTCTCATTGCTCAGAGAGGCGCTGTGGAGGGCGAGGTGCTTGGGCAAACAGTGATGATACGGGAAAGAACACATGGCTTTGCTGTCTCAGCACTGGAGGTGGCTTTTTATCACACCCACCTTCAAAGAAGGCAGAAATGTTTGTCTTGGGAAAGAGGAGGAGATGGGAGGAACCACCCTTGTGCTTAGAACAGCCCAGGCAAGAAAAAAGACTCCGGTCAGGTCTCTGTGAATTTCTTCAGGGCTGTTGGGGAGAATTTTATGGCAATGCTGAAAACCTGGTGAAGGACACAGTTAGCAGGCTCACGGCAGGCTCACTATGCACCTCTGCTTTTTTATGATCCTTTGGAATACACTGACCTCACATGCTGGATCCCCTGCTCTCAGCTGTCTTGTGATGGGACAGCTACATCCTTAAATCTCAGTGGTGTTGTTGGATGTGGCTGCAGTTTCTCTGGGATGCGTTGCACAACACACAGAGACCCCAACATATCAACATCCTGCTCTGGGCAAAGGCATTGTGGCTGTGGAAACCTGTGACCATTTCAGCCAACAACTTTCTCAGTGCAAAACACTTGGTTTTTAACAGCTGGGACAAAGCATGATGGCAAGGAGATAGTAAACCAGCAGGCATACTGGCATGTTGTCTCTCATCTAACCTTTGTACATCCTGAAGAGTTTTAGGTGGGATTTACTGGAGCAGAAATGATGAATCAACTTGATCACATGGTAGAAAGCCTGGTTGCTCCTGAGTGCCTGCAGCTCTTATGCTGCGTGTGAGAGGAGAGACAGCAGATTGTAGCATTAAGGTTACTTGCCCTGGCACAGTCTAGTGATGGCACTTCTGACCAAGTGTCTGATGGCCTCTAGGAAGGTTCTCAAGATCCTGTTACTTCGACTAAGGGGGAAACAGCTGTTCCACTGTGCTGTGACAGAAGGACTGCAGCAGTGATATCCAGCACAGTACCAGTAATCCTCAAAAAGTATCCAATATCCATTCTTCAAAGAAAGGGCTGAGTCCAGAGCAGATAAGTCTGGTGTTAGCAAACATGTTCCAGCCTGCTGTCTAAGTCTCTACCACAGACATAGCAGTGCCTAGAGAAGTTAAACCCCGATCTCTTTGGGGTAGCTGCTCTCCAATAACATCTCCACTGCTGCCCTTCAGGCACTGACTTTGAAGGGGGCTCAGAGCAATCCAATGGCTCATGTCACAGCAAAACCTTAGCCAGCCCTAGTCTGGATAAGGACAGTAGTATCATGACAGATAATGTCAGCTAGGAATAACATTATGCCTTAACATGTAAGGCAGGTGGGACTAAGAATTTCTGAACTTTGGTTTGCTTGCAAGGCATTCTAAAAGATAATCCTGCATAATACTGTGGGCTGCATTGCTCATGGGCATTGACGTGCGCAGGTCCATTAGCATTAGGAGCATGGCAGATGCTCAGACAACAGATGTACTTGACCTCCTCTCTGGTTCCGCTCTCTATTAAATGAAGTCTTATGTGTGATAAATACTGGCAGAAATCCAGAAATCCACCTCTACTGGTTTGAGTGCTGTTGCCTGTGTTTAATTCTTTTCAGAAGGCCCACAAGTGAATTTCAAAGAGGTGCAGTTGTTAATTTGCAGCTTGCACATTGTATGAGAATGTGGTACCCAGCCCTGAGCTCCTCATCTGCAGGACATGTTGCAGTTCTCGACGGCTGATCACTGCATTTTTCTGCCAATTTCTCTTCATAGTCTGCTAGCTGCAGTTTTGGAAATCAGACTTGCTCCTTGGCATCTATTCAAGCTATAGAGTCCAATTTATTTCTAGCACAACATCCTTTGCTTCTGCAGTATGTTGACCCAGTCCATGCAAGCTCACTAACTCAGAAGTAGCTCTCATTTCTTTTCTGTTGCCAACAGACAGAATCAGCAATTAAGATGATGACAGCATTTTTAAGGGATTTCTCTTCAGGAGGAGTGTAGCACCCTGCAATCAGTCCCCAGCAGTCTCTCCTCTAAGGGGGAGCCTTTACAAGCACAGGGGGTCCTTCTGCCACAGAAATGGAAAAGCTCAGCTGAGTACAGCAGTCCCAACCATGCCAGGACTCCGCTTCAGCCTTAGATCTCACCCAGCTTTAAATTCTTTCCATTGACTTTTTCTTAAACTTTCTGTTCCATACACAATGTTATCAGAGCTACTTAGGCTTTGCTGGCATGTCTCCTGTATTAGTAGTTACATTTTGTAAACAGGACCAGGCTGGTTGAGGTAAATTGGCTTACTCAGAGCACAGTTAGTGACATGCACAGTTGGTCTGACCATGTATTCTTCTAGAGCATTTTCCCATGGAGAGGAGGCTTATACAACCATTCAGTCTGTTCCGCTAGGAATTTTGGACCCACTGGCTGATTTCAGTCAGGATCTGAGGGAGCAGTTAATCAGCAGAGGCAGCCATCCATGCACAGAGCATCGTCCCCAGGTCCTGAGAGCTGCACTGTGAGTTTTGCTTTCAGACACCACAAAATATACATGGAAGAGACATTGCATCTCACCTATGCAATTTTTTTGGGGGCAGTTTGTGTCTTGCTGGACACCAGAGAATCCAGCTATAAATTTATGGGAAAACAGATTTCTTAACTGTGCCGCTCAACTGTTTTTTGACTTTTAAGGTAAGAGTTTTATTATAACTAAGGGCACTGGCTCTACATCCAAAGAAACTCTTAGGTGCACATGAGTTTACAGTCATCCTTTTGCTGGTGATATCTGCATTAGCCCAAAACTGCAGCGTTAAGAGAAACAAACTAAGATTGTCAGAAAATGATGGCAATGTTCATTGCACAGTGGTGCTATAAGTGTAGTGAACTCTGTAGTGACAGAAAAATGCAAACCTGGCCCCACTAAAAAGGACTAAGTTTCTTAAGGCAGAAGAACCTAAGTTGGTACACAAAGAGCACCAGAGCAGGAACATTTCCCAGGGGTGGGTGCTTCACACTTGTGCTGGATCTGCAAGAAACACTGCAGGTTCCTGAGGAGGTGGTGTCAGCCTGCTGGTGAGGGAGCTTTGTGGAGAATTAAGTTAATGAAGGGGACATGGAGCAGAAATGCTGTTGTAGCAAAGGGGACCCCTTCCTAAAGTGCTTTCTGCAGGTTGTGCAGGCAGGGCTGGCATTGCAGAGTGAGCCAGTGAGCACCGAGTGCTGTGGGACCTCCTTCCAGGGAGTCCAGAGCACAGGCAGCTCAGCCAGCCAGCAAAACTCCTCAGGTAATGGCCAGCAAGCCTACTTTGTCAAAGCAGACATGGCAAGGAAAGGACAGAGTCCATGGGCAATCTAATTAAGATCTACTACAAAGACAGTCTAAGGTGACCTCACTCACTTTTATCTAGGAAATACAACAGATGATCTCAGGCCAGCAGCAACACATGCAGGAGCAAGGGACAGGCTGAGTAAAACTGGTTTCCTGAGACTTTATGCTTTGTGGTTGGATGCAACAGCTCTCATCATAGCCTTCCCTTTGGGGCATGCACAGGGTTGCACAGGACGCAGACACACAGAAGTTCTTTCCTGGGGTTCTCTGCTCTCTGAGATGTGATAAGCTCATGTTGGCCTCCCTACCCTTGCTAACTGGGGGAGTTAAACAGATTATTGTTCTGTTTTCTATGGTCTTTTCCCAATAAACTAATAGTAAAGCCATACTGCTGAACTATCACGCTGGGGAGAGCAGTATCTTGCAGCGATGATTTAAACCTCCTTTGCAATATAGGATGAAACCAGGTGTTTGCATGAGCTTCCTTCAGCAGATAATTCCAACAGATGCAGGACATGCTGGGAATCCAGCAAAGGGAGTTAAGAAATATTTATAGGACCCTCCTACCTGAGGCACAGCTCTGCCAGGAAGCAAATCCCCCAAGTACATGGTTATCAGGAAAGCTACTCAGTAATGCTACCTTCTGTCTTCTCTAAAGAGGAAAGAGCTGCAGTCTTGTGTGGGTAAGGTGTGTGGTGGGATTCCCTCAGAATCTTCATTAGGACACAGGTTTCTTGGAGCTTAAGAAGTTAATTGCTGATTTCTGAATAAATTCATGTATTGCATTCCTTCAGGATTTCAAAATGTGTTAGACTGAAGAGCTGAACAAGCTCTCAGTGTTTTGTTTTTTTTAACTAATTACCGCTGGATATAGATCTAGTCAATAAACAAGTCAATAAACACAGAGGACAGGTGGGCTTAGTAGAGAGATGATTTGATAATTTTGTTGCAAATTTATATTACAATAGAGCTGTCTGAAGGCATCTTCTTGGCAGTCATCACTTCACTAAGAGCCATAAAATAATTCCTAGCCATTGCTATTATTTGTCTCACCATTTTGAAATACACAGTGCTAAAAGGGTGCTAAAAGCATGCACTTTGTTTTCTGCACTTCTCTCTGTCTTTAATGTATATAAACAGTCCTCTTAGTAGCTTATCCTCTTCTCCAGGAAAGTTTGTACGTGAGAGTTAAACATGCTTCTGTTCTTCAATTGTTTTTTTCTTTTGCCTTCCTTTTCAAAATTCAAAACACCGGTGATCAAGAGAAGTGCAGGCTGAGCTGGCTGAGCCTGCAGTGACACTCGCTTCCTTCTGCCACCTCGCGGGCTGTGGCTACAGTACAAGCTTTTCCATCATAACATACCTTGTTCTCCTTTCGTATTTAATGAAAGATCCCATGATAACAGGAAACATTATGCATTGCCACTGCTGGGCATGTCCTGACGCTTCCGAAAGGAGTTTCCCTTCCCTGCGTCAGAGCTGTCGTAAGCAGGAATACCTCTCAGAGCGGTGATGACATCTTGAATTGTTTAACCTTGTTATTGCAACAGAAGATGAGAGACTTACCTCTATTATTACTGGGTGATTTTTTGGTTGTTTTGTTATTGTTTGTTTGTTTGCTTGTTTTAAAATTTGAGTGATTCTTTTTAAACGTGAGGCCTGAAAAAAGAGCAATAGTGTCTTGTTCTGGGATACCTGAAATGGCTCAAATAAATGTTGCTGGTAGTATAATACAACAAAAGGTAGTTTAGGGCAAGCATTAAACAAGAGGTTTTTTCCAAGAGTGGAGCAGTTTTCAGCTGGAGACTGTGGAGTGTCATAAATGGATATTTCCCTGGTAAGACTGAACGCAACCACGCAGCACTGCATAGTCCTGCTCTGGGGGGACAACAGGTTCATACAGAGAGCCAAAGAGCTCTTCCCTTCCTGCAGTGCTGGGAGAGGGCTGGTCGCTGTTCTCTGTATTTGTTCTTTAGGTAACCAAGAGATTGTAAATCAATTTGGGCTAAACTACCAATAGAACAACTATGTTATATCAAAGCAAATGTTAAAAATCAAGCTTTGAAAAGTCAAGTTGGACATACTCTGTGGATTTGATTTCACCAAGCTATCTCAAACTGAAATACAGAGCCCGAATGTTTTTTCTTTGTGAATAACTGCAATTGTAGTGGTGACCTTGGAGGGACACTGACTGCTTAAATGTAGCAAGTCTTTAAGAGGCATGCAGCTACATTTAAAAATGTTTTCTCTTGCCCATAGTTAAATTTATGTATGTTTGATGAGTCGTAACTGCTCCCTTATCTTCAGAGTGTTTTGCAAAGAGCCATGAATCAGACTTGTTGAGTGAGCCCCAGTATTTTAATTATAATATAATAATTTATATTTATGTATTCATGGGCCATACTGAAAACATAATTGTTCAGAATAACTTTCTGGTGCAGAGCTTGTTAAAATCTTTTAAGACATTTGACATATGACTGTTCCTCTCTTTACGGAAGTGACTATATAAAGCTCAGAGAACACACATAATCCTGACTCCAGAAACACGTCCCAGTGAAAACGTTCCATGCTGACACTTGAGGAGTCACTGCTCGCATCTCCCACTGACCCATTTACCCTGCCTCCTCGGGAGGTTGTGTGGCCTACAACAGAAGTGTTTCCAAAAGAGCATTCAGCTTCCTGCCCAGCACATCTTGGTTCTAAGAGCCTGAGTGACCCCACAGCTCTCCCTGACCCCCACAAAGGTGCCTGCCAGGTGCACCTGACCTCAGTATGGGAGACCAACACAATGACCTGGAGCTAGAGCTGGAAACTGCTGCAGAAAGGGCTGATGTACACAAGCAGGTCTCTGCAGGGAGACTTGATTCAGAGAGAACTCATCCATGCCGATGCTGTTTCTCTTTAGGCTACTAATTAGTGCAGCTCAGTGTAACGTGCTGTGCTGATGCAGTTTGGAGGTTCGGCCTGTGCTGCTTTGCATCCTGCCTGGCAGAAGCTTCTGACCTGATGTGGTTTTTTGGCTGTAGTTCCACCAGCACTCCCCCACAGAGGGGCTCCCAACACCTGCAGCTATGTGCAGGGGGAGCAGAGGCACATGGTGTTGGGTATAGGGTCACTATGGTGCAGGGGCATCGCTCACTCCTGACCCCCTCCCTGCATGTCCTCTGTGTCTCTGGACATTCCCAACCCATGGATCTCCCTAACCTCCCACAGTCCTCAATCACCCCTAGAGGTCCCTGTCACCAGAGATGTCCCCAACCCCCTCCGACATCTCCATGCAGGTCTCTGTCCTCCACTGGAAGTCCCCCAACCCCTGGAGGTCCCCAGCCTCTGGAGGTCCCCACCAGTGACTGCATCAGTGTCCTGGTTCTGGGTTCCATGGGGCCGGTAATGCACATGCAGTGAAGGGTCACATCTGCCACCGAGGGCCTCAGCCATACAATGAAGGTGTCAGCAGCTCTCAGTCCACAGTGCCATCTGCACATTCACTGTGATCCAGTCCTGCTCCTTCTGGGGCTTGATGACAATGTCAAACCCATGCCTGTGCCTCCTGCTGTGCTGTGCCAGCCCTGGTGCTCCTTGTGCTCCGGGTGCCACACCATGCAGCTCACACCCAGCTCCTTTGTGACAATGAAGATGAGCTGTAGCAGCACCCACACTGTGATGGACACCAGAGACACTCCAGACTTCTCAACCCAGAAGCTGAGCTGCCCCCAGATGCTGATGGACTGCTGTCATGTTAGCCTTCTGAAAATGAAGGCAAGCAAAGGAATGCCTGGGTTCAGGATCGGGCCTGACAGGGTAAGCTGGCTCCTCTGCAAGTTCCCGGGTGGGCATTGCTGTCAGTGGGATCTGGGGTGGTGCTGGGGTGTTGCAGGCAGAGCCCTCCACTGCTTTTCTTGCTCAAATGCCCCCTTCCCGCAGTGCAACACCATGGGACTTGGCTCTGCCCTGTTACCCAGGTTGGATGGAGATGCCAGAGGTGACATTGACATCTCATTACAGGGCCTTGGTGTGGCACACTGGCACCAGCGGGAGCAGCAGCAGGAGCCAGCTCTCCTTGCACCAGGCTGGTGCAGCCAGAAGCCTCTGCAGAAGAGTGTGCATGGGCTCTGCATGGAGCTAGCCCTGCATTTGGAGAGATCCTTTTTGCTTCTCTTGGGTTTCTGTGTCTTCTCCCCTTGTCTTTCAAGGCCCATAGCTATATCCTGGGGAAGGCATCCCCAGGGAGGCATGCACCTCTCCAGGGAACAAACAGGCAGCACATCATGCAGACAGCTTGAGAGTATCTCTGGAGGGAGATTGTCAACCAAATAGGGGAGTGCCTTCATGGCAAGGAAACCTTTCCCTGAGGGGCTGAGAGATTTCCCAGTCTTGGAGACCATGCACCCCAGCTGGGTGTCCTCAAATGATCATCAAAGAAGGAGGGAGGAGAGTGTCTTGAAAGGGAGCATCAAGGAAGGAGGATGATGACAGTGGAGGGTAACATGTGCTTGAGGAAAACCTACGACTGACTGACTCACAGATAATGGAGGTACCTCATAACATGATCTGACATGGTGCTCCTTTCACGTAGTGTGAAATAGCTGAGGGCTCCATGTTTCTGTTAACTCACAGATGCTGATTTCCAAAGACTGGAGCCTTCTAGGGCAGTAATTAAGCTTTAAATGGAGAGATCAAATGTAGAATAAATATCTCATTAACCTTGACAAAGCACAATCTTTCTTTACAGCTCATAGCAAAAGAGAAAGTGAGTGTGAAGGATGGGATAAAACAGGCACCAGCTTCCCTCTCCACTGGAGAATGGCATCTGGCGCTTGGAATATCTGCTCAGCTGGAGGGGCCTGAGCACACATCTACCACCTCCTCCCAGAAATCAGTGAGGTGCAGGCTATTTCAAGGATAAAGAAAGGTTTTCTAATCTTTTCTTGCTGGAACTGGGAACACGCTACAGTGTGGCCATGGATCCAAAAATCGCTGGGAATAAAGCAAGAAACAGAAGGCTTTTGGTTCTAAACTCCAACAGCTGGGCTCTGTGCCTTGTGCAGGGAGATTTGAGATTTTCCACTCTTGGGACTGTTGTATTTTTTTCTAAATACCAATCATTGCCTCAGGTGAAATGTGCAAAACAGGGCTCTGAATGTACTGCCCCAGCCATGTGTACTAATCATACCCTCCTTGAATGTAAAGTTCAGAAGTTTGCCAACAGTAAGATTCTCTGGCCTGCCTACTCTGGTATTACATTTCTTTGGTCCCTCTGGAGAAGACAAATTGTGACTTTAGCCTAAGCCAGACAGGAAATGTTGGATGTGTCTTCTTATTGTGAAAGCCACTGTTTTTGAAAGTGGCACAAAGAGGAGCTTGACCTCTCTCTTGTGTGCCTTTGTTAGCCAGTGGAGGAGAAGGGAAATGCCAAAAAGCCCTCACAGTGAAGAGGACTTTTCCTAAGGGTACAGCAGAGTTAAGCTGGGCGTTTATTTCTGAAATTACTCCATTAACGTTCTTATGCAAATGAAATGTGAATCCTTGAAAAAAGAGCCACTATGCCAACTGATTGAAACAAGACAGGGCAAGAACTAGCTAGCACGAGGTTGGCCTGTTTGATGAGATAATAACAGCCAAAAGGATGTAGGTCGACTTCCTGAGACCAGCATAACTAGTCTTTTCTGGTGTGAAACAACTGAACAGAAGCTGGCAAAAGCTATTTGTCTGCTTTGTGGGTGTTGTGTGATGAGACAAATAGAAACATTTGTCTAATAGAAACAAAAGTAAATGCAACTAATGAAGCATATTCATGTTGGGAACTTAGCTACTGGATCTTTCAGAGCAGTTGCATGTGTATGATTCACTCAGGAGGGAGCGTAAACATTCTGTCAGGTTCCCATCGCTTGTACTGCTGAAACCTTGGATTTGGGCTGCTTTTAAATATATACATATATATTTGGGAAGTTTTGGAGCATCAGTGAAGGGTGCCAGCACACAGATAAGACAGGAATCTTTGAGTCCTTGGTGTCTCACAGACAGTGGGCAACAGCATCCCAAGCTGAGATGGGAAGACCTGAACTGGTGAGTGCCTGGGATTCCTCACGGCCACCAGCATGCAGTGCTACACTAGAGGCTAACTCACGGGCTGTGATGGGACATGTTCAAAATACACCTTCTCTGTGGGTTTGGCCACTATGAGACTTTTGGCCTTAAGGGATGAACCTCCATTCACTCTTCTTTACGCTCCCTGATGGTGGTGAAGCCACCACTGGATGTCCTGGACTCCTGATCCGGGACGTGAACATATTGGGTTTATGTGGCAGGGTTTTGGGGGGGACGGGTGAGGGTGGGGGGCTATAGGGGTTGGCTTCTGCAAGAAGCTGCTAGAAACTTCCTCTGTGTCCCATTGTGTCAATGCCAGGTGGCTTCTAGGCAGACCAGTGGCTGGCCAAGGCCGGACTCATCAGTGATGATGGCAGCACCCCTGGGAAAGCTGAGCCCATCAGTGTTGGTGGCAGCACGCCCGGGATGATGTATTTAATAAGAGAAAAATGTTATTGCGCAGAAACAATTGTGGCCAGAGAAGACCAGAATGAGATTATGTGATAGCAATAACTCTGCAGACACCAAGGTAAGTGAAGAAGGGGGGATGGAGGTGCTCCAGGAACTGAAGACCATGGTGAGGCAGCCCATGGTGGAGCAGATATCCACCTGCAGCCTGTGGAGGATCCCACACCAGAGCAGGGGGATGCCTGAAGGAGGCTCAGACCCTGTGTTAAGCCCAAGCTAAAGCAGGCTCCTGACAGGACCTGTGAACCTGTGGGGAAAGGAGCCCATGCTAGAGCAGGTTTGCTGGCAGAACTTGCAACCCCACAGGGGACTTTCACTGGAGCAGGCTGTGCCTGAAGAATGGTACCCTGTGGGAGGGACCCAGGCTGGAGCAGTTTGTGAAGAACTACAACCCATGGGAAGGACTCACACTAGAGAAATTCATGGAAAAATGTTTCTCGTGGGAAGGACCCCACAGTGGAGCAGGGAAAGAAGTCCTCTCCCTGAGGAGGAAGCAGTGGTAGAAACCACGTGTGATGAGTTGACCACAACTCCCATTCCCTGTTGCCCTGCACTGTCCCCCTGCGCTGCTGGCAGAAGGTAGAGAGTCAGGAATAAAGTTAAGCCCAGAAAGATGGGAGGGGTGGGGGAAACAAGTTTTTAAGATTTGGATTTAATTCTCGTACAACTCTGATATGATTGGTAATAAATTCAGTTAATTTCTCCACATTGAGTCTGTTTTGCACATGACAATAACTGCTGAATGATCTCTCCCTGTCCTTACCTCAACCGACAAACTTTTCATTATATTGTCTATCCCTCTGAAGACAGGAGTGATGGAGTGGCTTTGGTGGGCATGAGGTATCCAGCCAGGGTTAACCCACCACAGTGACCCAGGCTTGCAGAGCTATGGAGCCTGAAAGAAGAGCTGGGGATGCAGGCATTTGGCTCCCCAGTTGTGTTTTGTTCACACCTTTCCTGCTCCCGTCATCATTCGAGATGGGAATAAGGAAGCTCGGAGTCTTTCCCAAAGGCAGGTTGCTGTTGGTTTTAATGGAAAGAGGCCCTTAGCAGATCCCAGTGCAGGGGCTGGAGGCAGGCATCTTTGTTACCCCTGCGCAAGGAGAGACCTCAAGGGCTGGGTTTCCCTCTCACATGGGGCTGGAGCAGAGAGCGGAGCATAACCAACTGGGCTCACAATCAGTGCAAGGACAGGGTGTGGGTGCTTAAATATCCAGTTCCACTCACCTGAGACTAAAAGACGGCCCTGCTGAAGACAAAGTACAATGCCTCAGTGCCCTCTGTTCCTCAGAAAACAGCCTGCAGACAGCTGTGGAGAGATCACAAAGTCCTCACACTTGAGAAGGAAGATGATTCCTAAGAACACTACCCTGACAGAAGTGCTCCTGGGATCCCTAGAGCCCCAAGGGTGCAAGGTCCAGGGCTGGAGGCTTACACTCGATCTGTCTCAGGGCCTTGGCAACCCACAGCTCCTTCCCCTGCTGCTACAGAATTCAATGTTTTGCCTCCATATAGTAAACTCGAACTTTTTCAAATTTTGGCTCTTAGCATGTCTGTGAACACAAATTTCCTTGCAGATCAGAGGAATAAATTCCAGGTGGATTTAGAAATTACCTTCCAGACTTCACACACTGCCATGCTACAATGCTCCAGCCTATCTTATTTCACTTCATTGCGTTTAATTGTGACTCCCCAGAGCTTTGGTGGGGAGGGAGCCTGCAAGCCACCTGCTGCAGAGAGGGCTGAGATGCCACTGACTCCTTTTGCTTTCCTTTGAGCCTGGTAGAGCAGACAACAGATGTCTCTTCTCCTTTCAGAAAACCTTTCTGTTCTGCTGTCCCCACTTTCATTCTCTCTCCACACTATTTTCCATGATCACACACACTTCAGCACCTGCCTTTTCCAGCTTCTCATCTGACTTCCCGGTTTGGCTTCCACTTTCAAATCTCTTTGCGCACTGTCATCTTGTCATTAGCTGCAGAGTCTCCCCCAGCATTAGCCCACACTCCAGCAGCTCCACTGACTTTTATCTCCACTTTCTTCTCCTTTTCATCTTTCCTCTGCCCTGGACTCTTTCCAGTATGATTCCTTCAGTGCAGGCTGTCTCATACAAAGCTCTAATATTGTCTCTGACTCTTCTGTTTCTATTAGTATTTTAGAAACAAGCTTGGGACTGGCATGTATCACCTTTTGGTTTGTCCTGTTGTAATGAGATTTTAGCAAAGAGAAAGGGGCAGGTGCTCTGGGGGTTTGGACACACTCAACACCTATTGGTGTCTGACCCCAGTGGGAATGGAGGTATGAGCTGGCCAGTCAGCCTTGCAACAAGGCTCTTCCTTGCAACAAGACTTTTATACATAAGCCTTATAATTAAAGGCATTACCCCAAGTACTTTTGCATTAGTATCTCAAGGGAAGAGTAGGTAAAACAATGCATTAGCTTTCAAAGTAAGTTGTCCAAGTTTGGTTTTGACAGGATGCCCCATCATGGGAGCTGTATTGCCAGAGGACAAGGGACCTCTTCACTGCCACATTACTATACTTTACTTACTTGCCTATTTTCTCCTCAGATTTTGCTATGAAAGCCAGCAGTGGCTATCAGGAGTGTCTGCTCTCCCCTGCCATCACCTCCTGACTGCTGTATATCAATGGCTCACCTCTGAGTTTCATGCAGGAGCAATAAGGACTCAGAGACAGTGTTTTTCATCCAGGTGGGAACAGTGTGAGTTGTGCAGGCTCAGATTTTGCTGGTGATCTGTATGAAACAACCCCTCCTTGCAGTGTAGTGGAGGTGAATTCCTTCAAGAGTCAAGAAATGTTAAAAAAAAAAAAATAGCTTAAGTCCAGGAGAAAGGCAAGAGGGCTGTGTCTGTTAAAGAAGGAGGTAAATGAAACAGGGATCTTCCTTAGGAGCTGACCTGAGCACAGACCAGACTGACGCTATTTCTCTCTTTATTTTCATGATGTGTGCACTCAGTCAAAAGTTTTGTGTCTTTGTTCATCTGAGTTCAATTAACCTGGAACTTACTTACTCTGCTTAGTACATTTTGGGTGGTGGGCACTCTGTCAGGCTTTGGCATACAAGTGGTGTGTGCTACCCAGAAATACAGGTGTGAGACAAGGAAGATCAAGTGCTAATAGTCCCCTGCAACTGTCACTGAGATTTGTGGAGACATTTATGACAACATTATTAATTTTTCCTGTAACAGAAGCAGCAGCTCATTCATTTATTCACTTCCCTTTCAAGTAGAAATGTCCTCCTTGCAGCTCAGGTGCAGGGAAATGAAAGGCCCGTCTTCCAGTATACTCTTATTTTTCAGCATATGTACTACACTGTCCAATTGCAGTGGCAGCACTGGGATGGCAGCCTTGGCTCTGGCCAAGCACATCTTCCTTCTCAGTCATGTGCCTGCTGCAGCCATAGTCCACGCTTTGGGGGGTGTTTTGTGGGTTCCCCCAAGCAACCCCGCTGAAACAAGCCTCTGCCCTGGCAGAGCTCTCCAGGGCCCCAATGATTGCAATGCCTTTGGGCTCTGGTTTTCATGAGTGGCTAGCACTGGGAGCAGGAGAGGCCATCCAGGAAATCCTGTGTGTGCTGAGACCCAGCCTGGCCCTGTGGCATGTCCCTGGCTCCAGTATCAGCCCTGAAACAAAGGGCCAGCAGCACGATCACCTGCTGCTCTCCGCTGGTAAAGCTCAGGAAGACCCAGTGACAGGATTCTTTTATACTTGCTTCTGGCCTCCTACTGAAGCATTTTGGATATTCTGCTCAAATGGGTTGCTCATGTCAGCAGGTGCCTTTATGGGCCAAAGACAGAGAAAAGTCTGAGATGGGGACAGGAGCCCAGGTAGCCTTGACACCTCATGTCCTGAGAGGACAGAGGTTTGTTATCCACAGCAGCAGGGGAGACATCTCTCAGGATTTATATGCACAACTAGGCAGATATATACACACACATATAAGTATATATATAGCTCATCTACTGAGTTATGTTCTGTGTGTTCCCAAATGAACACACCAGTTCTCCTCTCCTCCACAATATATATATTTTTGGTTTTGGTGCAGCTTCAGTACTCAAGAGAGGTTTTCCTTTTGAAGGTTTCTAGGTAGGGGGAGAGAGGAGCTTGAGCTATTGCTGACCAGAAACTTTAAGTGGAAACTTTGCATAATTGAGCCTTGCCCTTGTACCTGTTAACAGCACTTGGCATAAAGGTTATGAAAATATTCCTGCAACATTTTTATCCAAATGGGCAGGATTGTGTGGCAGGACTTTGCTACTTCCCACTATAATGTAATGTCAGTGATGGATAGGTTTTTTCCTGTCTTATCAAAGGAGGTGTCCTGGGCTGTTGGGAAGGATGGGGGTTGAAGGGCGCTCACTAATGTTGCCTTCACAGAGCCGTGGTGTCCATGGCTGCCAAAATGGTCTAACCCTGCTCCTCTGCATCCCTCTCACTCCCTGGATACTAAGCAGAAAATTTATGGCCCTGAATAACAGTGGTAAATGTTAGACCAGCAGTTTTAATGCTGGTATAAGGATTACTACCCAAAAGGCAAAACTAAGAAGAAAATATGAAGAAAACTCCATGTACTTGGAGTAGCCCTCTTTGATCTTAATTCTTTTAGAAAAGGATGTGTGACCCTGAGATCACCTATGGACTCCCTCATACTGCATTTGCCTGAGACATGAGTTTTCAAGTCCTTGCCCTGCTACATGTCCCTTTGATGGCCTTGGTACCTGGCTGACTTCTTTGTGTTTCAGTCCTTACTCGTCTGGGTGCGACAGTGATTTCAGACCCCACGGAGCACCGTGATGGCAAGAGCATGAAACACCAGCTGCTGGTGTGAGGCTTTCAGGTAGATGGTATAGCCTGGAGCAAGGGGCTGTCTCATCACCACAGTCCATTCTAAGGCCTTCTCATCCCAGAGCACGAGAGCAAGAGTAGAAATTCCAAAGATTAGACACTGTGCAGCCAAGGGCATCCCATGTCTGGAGGCTCCAGCCACTCTCACTGAGCTGAAACATTAATGCTGGCCTCCTCTTTGCATGGAGCAGCTGCTGTTATGGAGAACTGCAGACAGGCCTGTGCTCTCACAGCTGGCACAGCTGGAGCTGCACCCCATGTCCTTGCTTCAAAGGAAGTGGGAGAAATGCAGAGGGCAGTGCAGACCCTTGCTGAAAATCATCCTCTTCTAATAAGGGGTGGGTAATTTTTCATTTAGATGTAAAACATTAGATCCTTCGGGAAGATTCCTTTGCAAGCTCAGACTTAGACCTAAGGTGTAACTTGCTCTCACGGTGTGCCAGAGGAATCCCACTGCCTTCTAAGGCATATCAAGTGCAGATAGGGACGATGCACCCATTTAGCAGAGAGCTGATTTATTCCTTAGGCAGTCTTTCCCTTTTGGCATCTACTTGTGCAATCATCAGCTCCTGGCTGAGTTACTATGGTAATAAGAGTATATCATGGGCACTACACTTACTCACTGTCACCTGGGTCACAGGAGAGGAAAAATAGCAGAGCAAGCTGCTTAATTTCTTCGTTTTCTACACACCCATGCTAAGAATGGGGGAAAGAACTGGAAAGGACTGGAAAGGACTGGAAGTCCCTACATCTTCCACGCCCTGCTAACCATGTTTCACTTGCAGTGCAGACACACAGCCAGGCACTCCTTCCTGTGCCCCAGGGGATGTGCCCTCTGCAGCCCGTGCAGCTCCCAAAGACTGATGTGCCCAAAGAGCAGGATGTGGCAGTGCCACCACATTTCTCCAGCGGCAAGATGGGGACTGTGCAGTGGGCTCTGCGAGTGCCAGGGGACAGTGCTTCATGCTCAGTGTGCTGCTGATTCATCTGAGAGGGCTTCGAGGGAGAGGAGTGCTGCACCGGGACTGCGAGTGCTGACCCTGTCGTGCTGGGTGCTGTGCTGCAGGTGCCTGGAGGGGCTCACTGCTCCCCAGTGCAGCACCTGGGATCGCCCACCAGCCAGCGTGCACCAGGGTGGCTCTCGCCAAGGGATAAGGAGGTGACGTGGGTGTGAAAAAGATGTGCTGGACTGGTCAGACTCAGAGTCTGGCTGCTCGTGCAGGGACTCTGCTGGGGGCCAAAAGTGGGATGGGGAGCTGGGCTGTGATGCCTGCTGTGCAAACACTGTCAAACCTGCCCTTTCTTCTAGGGTCTAGAGACCTTAGAGAAAAATCCTTTCCTTGGTGCAGAAACCCCCGTTTCATGGTCCATGGCGTATTAATGGCACCTTGCACTGAGATTATAAATGCGCATGTGAGAGGCAGAGGAAGAGGAGGACTCTGAGGTCCTGGTCTTGCAGCCACTTACAGACAAGCTCTGCTGTCTTCCATCTTCACTGCTTCAGTCAGGCTATTTTTATCACTTGGGCTGCAGTTTTTACTTACTATTTTTATCCTGTGTTACTGATTACTCCTGATTATGAGGGAATTTAAACGTGCTCAACATATGTTAATGATTCTGTGCACAGTGTAAATCGGAGGATGGTGTCAGCAGCCAGAGCTCGGGAACAAAGTCTGTGTGGGGGCCCAGCCCCAGTTTGGCACGGGAGAATAACACATTGTGTTAGGGCCAGGCACTGTCAGTTTTTATAACAGAACATATAAGAGCCTGTGCTGGTTTTATTCTTCCTTTTCACTTGACTGAACACTCAATCAGGAAGAGTTTCTAAGTCACCATCATAAATAGCCAGAAGAGGCAAATCCAACAAGCTGTCAGGACTGATTTTCCCAGAAAGATGAGTACGAAATGCTGCTCTTATTTACATTATTCATGCACATTTTTCTAGTTCTAAAGGATTCACTACAGCATATAATGTACCACTTCCAATCAAATGAACTAATTTCTCAGCAAATTGTTCTACTTTACCATAATCCACTAGTGGGGTTTTTGCTTGCATCTCTTGGAAATATTATTTAACCAATCTGGAAAAATTTAAGCTACAGAAAAGAGAATCTTGTGAATTGGTCACACTCAATTATCAAGATCCTTAGGAGCCAGAAGAGACAAGTCTGCATGTGACCTCCAAGGTGACCTCTGCTCCTACCTCAGAGGGAGAGAAGAGCAATGTTTCCAAAAAGAAGAGCCTTTCTTTCACTTGCACCCCTGCACAAGGCCCTGGCCCATCTAATGAGAGCCCTGCAAGGTCAGCTGGTGTGGCTGGAGCTGCTCTGAGTACCACAGTGCTGTCCCCTCCAAAGAACCTGAGCTTAGATGCTGAGACAAACCGAGGTACTCACACTTTGAAGGTCGGTCCAATTTCAGAGAGCAGATGGATGGCAAGTGAGCCCAAGGAAGGGGCTGGAAACCATTTAAGCTGCACCTGCAGCCAGCAGTGGATATCTACAAGCTGTCAGTCCCGCCTCAGACAAGCTATCATTTATCCTCCTGTATAAGCACATCTTACTCTTAAATGTGTAGTTAAGAGAAAGAATTACTACCCTAGTAAGGACTGCATTTGCACTTAAATGAATTTTTAAACATCTTCTTGTTTAACCTTCCTGACGGAATAGACATGTCTGCCTGTGGAAAAATTGAAAACCAATAAATAATACATCCACTGAGTACTTCACCTTGGGAAAGGTCACATTTTGAAACATCTGTCTGTTCATCAAATTAAACTTTCTGTTTGATGGAAGGGAAATTCTTTGGATTCAAGGACCAGTAGCAGAACTGATTGTATGATGCGTCTTTGAGTTAAAACAATAGCATCAAAAGCCAGAGCAGTGCTGCTGGAGCAGCCTTCTCCTGCGGGGAACACACAGAGTCTTACTGCTTCAATACCCACTCAAAATAATTAATAGCATATCTGTAAGATGACACAGTGAGTGAACCTCTTCTAAACTCTGAACCTCTTAATGGCTACTAATGCTTCAGACTTTGGGACTGGTCTCCATGGGGATTATGGCCCAGGTGTTCCTGCAAAGGGCTGGTGCTGGCAGAGGGAAATCCTGATCTGGGCAGAATGAGTGTACTGGGGCAGCCCACATCCTTAGTAACCCTGCCTTCCCTGCCAGGGACCCCTCCCTGCCCAGCCTCGGGAACAATGTCATGATCCTCTTGTTCGAATTGCTGTGACTAAACAGAGATGCCCAGGGCACTTCCAAAAGCTCAGGACTTGGAGCAGGGTGTGCAAGGAAACCACCTCTGGTCAGGACGGACACAGGGGTAACAGGCACAACTCCGGCACACTTGGAGCAATTTCTGATATGTGCCTGGGGGACTCTCCTGAGACCAGCAGCACAGCAGAGCTGAGGTGTTGCATGTAAATCCCCTTCTTCTGCCATGCATGGGGGATTCAGGGAAGTTCACAGAGACTGCATTTTCCAGGCTGACAGCCATGGCTCAGCACTACAGGGGTGCAGAAATTAGAGACAAAATGGGGAAGGAGCTCTACTGGGCCAAGCTGGAAAGCTTCTTTCATGCTCATCATGACTAAGAAAGCCACCCAGTATCTGTGGGAGGCAGAAAGCTGGGTGGGAAGTGGAGGGGGAGGCTTGTGGGGGAGCAGCTCACAGGCATCAGAGTTGCTGGGGTGGCTTGTTGGGCAATGGCAGGGACATGCTGTGGAGAAGTCCTGGTGGGCAGGCTGGGGTGAAGCATGGTCCAGGCTTGCCATGCAGTATGTGGTAGGGGGGAAGGGAAATTTTCCTTAATTTCCAACTTTATGGTTAGAATATCAGCCTTTCATTAGAGCAGAGATTTCTGTATTTATGCTACTCTTGCCCTGTGTTTTACATGATCTAGGTGCTCTTTACTGGTACCAATGCACTCCAGTAAAGCAGTGTTGTGGACATCCCCTGCTGTAACAGGGGGCACGACTATCTTCTGAAGCAACTTTGCTTTCTGCAGGGCTGTCAGGCTCAGTTTAGGAGCAAGATATGAGAGCTTTTGGACAAAAGCACTGGACCCATGCCTGCCAGGCTTTGAAATAGTCTTCATCCTTTGTCTTGCCTTGCTCTTCTTTGCTTGACCTGACTCTATTTGAATGCAGCAGCCCTGTTAGTTTCTCAGTCATACGTGCAAGGACAGACAGACCAGCTTTTCTGGAAAATTATACACACACACCTATCAGTGCATATGTTCAAAATGCAGGCAGAGCCACAAAAGCAATCCTAGGAGCAATTTCATAGTAAGGTGCTGCTGGGTGTTGTACATGGTGTAAACATGTATGCATTGGGGTCATGCATTTTTTTCGTGCATCACTTACAGACAGGCCATGATGACTATATATATTGCATTTCTGCCATACTTCTGTCATAGTAGAAGGCAAAGCTGGAATAACAAGGCCTGTATCAACTCACAGCACAGCCATAAATTCTAGGAATGCTTCTGAGGCAAGTTAAAACAAATTAGTAATTATCATGACTGACAGGTACTCTGCAGCAACCAATGAGGTGCCTACCGATGAATACTAAAAATCTCTTAGCAGAGGAGTTACAACTGTGGCTGTCAACGTGGCTATAATTAGGCAGCTCTAAGTGAAATGACTTCTTCTCAGATGCACTCCCTTGAGAATCCAAGGATCTGGATTGTCATACAAAGGAAGGAGATTAAAAGGGGCTGTTCACTGTTTGTGTTGCGGGGACTACAGAGGCCAGTTAAAACAGGACCCAGGTGGAGTGGGTACAGGACTTGAACTAGAGCAGGGTTAGTCTGCCCCTCAATCCAAACTGTCACGCTTTGCATTCCCTTTTTGTCTTCTTTTCCATGGCCTCTCAGCACCTCACAAGTACCAGAGTTATGCCTCTCAAACACCCAGAAGTATTAATCACTTGAAAGATGAGTTAATAATCTCTGAGTTGTTGAGACATGCTGAAGGACAAGCTGATAAATTTTCATTGCACAGTGGGGAAGTGTTCTTCTGACTGGGATATCAGGTTGATGACAAGTTCAGAAGTCTCCAGGGAAGCAGATGAAAAGACAGAAGTTTTCTGTGTGAGAAGGAACAATCACTTACAAATACAAAACCTCCTGTGGAAAAGTCAAGCAGCGTTAAAAGAGACCCATACCTCCCTACTTAAGGATTAATCTTTGCATAAAGGCTAATTGTTGCTGCACAATTTCTCCAGTGCCTAAAACAAGCACGTCTTTCTTCAGCATCATGCCCTCTATTTTTACAGTTTAGAAAAAAAAACCAAAACCACCCATAAAACATTTGTGGACAGAAATAGCTCTCCAATTACCACTGAGTTCCTGTATATTTTTCATGCTGGATATTGCAACCCTGATCTTGGTCTTTACACGTGACACCACATTTTGTGGTGGGTATGTCTGAAAGGGACTCATCCTTGAGGGAACCATTCTGGACTAAGATGGACTGGGCTGTGACGTGCCTGCTAAGATGAAGCAGCAGCCGTGACAATAGCAACTGAGAAGGATATTAAACTATCATTGATTAAGTCAGCTCTGACTGTAATGCTGAAATCAGCCTGACTCCATCCTGGATGTTGCAGACTAGACTGCATTTTCACAATAATAGAAAACATCGCTTTTCAGCCTTGCTTAGTGCTGTTGTCCTGGGAACAGAAAATTTCTACTCACTCCTCAAAATGCTGATCTGTTGACTCATTTTTCAGGTGGGATGTTGTTGAACATTTCTGGGTGTGTTGCTGCTGCATCCTGTTTGTGCAGGAGTGATGAGCCAAGTTTTGTTTCCTGCTCCCTGTGTGCCCATTTTAACAGCAAATGGCCCTGAGTTAAGAAGCAGGATTTTGTGATTCAAGAGACGCCTCGAGTCACTGCTTCTAATCTGTAAAGGATTTGATCCATAAAGGCTAAGCACCACTCAGGAACTTTCCAAGAGATTACAGGTTTACATGAGTTTGATAGGAAAGATGTGTGCTAATGTCTTTACAAACAATACCATATTTGGTGAGGGTATGGATGTTAATGTCTTTGAAATGGGTCTTAATGTCTCTACCAACTTCAAGCCACAGGTTTGTTACAGAACCCGGACAGTTTGACTCCTGAAATAGACAAATGGGTCTGCACAAGCCTGAGTTTCTGAACTTTCTGGGGAAATGACAGGTTCAAGGGGGGAATATGTGGTAGGTGGTTCAGGAAGGCTGTACCTTCCTTGTACCTCAGCCAGGGGGGAAAGGAAGAGGGCAATGCGCAGCTGGGAGTTAGGATAAAAGGAGGCTGCATCCTCCGAAACCGAGAGAGAGAGAGAGAGAAAACCCTGTGGGCCTTTGCCCTAGCGGACTCTCTCCCTTTATTCAAATAAAGTTGCAGGAATCCTCTGTCTCCTTTATGGACACCGGCTTTTCATAGTGTGATTTTCTGTACAAGTTGATGCATTACATGGATTTCACGGGCAGCAGGAGCCCATGGCTGGAAAGTGGCTGTGAGATCACATCTGTCACATCCCTGAAAGGCCATGCCCTGCAAGGGATGTGCCTGTAGTCAGGATTTAGGACTCAGGCCATTGACTCTGGGTAGTGCCAGACTTGCCAAGTTGTGACTTGTAGAACCAGAATGTTTGTTTCACTCCTGAGGAAGACAATGGAATGCTTGAAGGACTGAATTAACCTAAGGGTAAGTAATTCCAGAATTCAAATTTCCAGGTTTTTTAACTCCTTCCTTTCATGTTTCAAAAAGCTGCCGCCCACATGGGGTGGCAGTATGCTGTCACCATCAGTACACCTGCATGGAAGACAGAAGAAGAGCAGCTCCCTTCTGTGACTCACTGTGCTCCCATCTGAAACATTCGATATGATTAGCAAGGAGTCTTGTGAGTATGCCTCTCCTCCATCTGGCAGTTTGATCCATGTTCCCCTGTCATCATTTTTGATGGATTAATTTCACACGTAATGCAAGACTGTCTCACGGTTGTTTAAAAAGCAAGGCAGGTGCTAGAACTCCAGAGCAGAGACCTTCCCCCCGTGTCTCTACTGACTGGTGTTACCCACTGTGTGCTAGGAGGAGCACCTCACCTCGCAGCAGTCTCCATCCCTATGTTTGCCATGATGGAAACATTTTTGACAGTATAAAAGGAAGTGTATCCAATGGTGACCACTACCAGAACAAAAGAGCAAGGCTGAGCACTAGCCAGTGTTTTCATGTGCAAAGCTAGCACCACCCACACATGCTTGTGAGAGAAAGAGGTGTAAAGGTGACGCCAACACTGTTAGGGACAACTACAGTTGAGGGAGGGGTAGAGGTTCATTTTCAAATGAAAAGTGGGAGTACAGCTCTCAGATGAGTCAGTGAGGAAGAGCCCCCGCAGAGGAGTCTCACACCTCTTTATTGCCTTGCAGAGCTGCTTCTTGCTGCCTTTTTGCTCCTGTCCTACTTTCTAGGAAAGCTGCAAAAGTTCACTGCATTCTCACAATGCCCCCAACAGCAATTCTGAGCAACCTGCACTAGCACAGCACTCATTAAGCCATACAAAGAGAAATCTAAAGATGACAGACAACGCTTTTCACCAGCACTTCTCCTCGCATGAGTAAGAGCTGAGCCTGAGTTGCATGAGGTGGAGATGGAGCGTATCTGAGAGTTTCTATGAATCTCACTAGCATGTAACAGGAAGAAGGTTTTACATTTCTGTACAAAAAATGATGGTGCAGAGACAATAAAGAAGTATTCTGTAAACTCCGCTTCAGGCCTTCATTACTGGTCAGAGGACAAGTTCTGTCACCATGCCACCAACACGTACCCAGAGATGTTTGCATCAACAACAGACCCATCAAGAATACCACTGGAAAACTTGAGAGCCCAGCCATTATATGACCTCATGGTCCAGAACTCTATTACATCCTCTCCTTTTCATAGAGTCAGACCAAAAATTGCAATGTAAATAGCATTTTGGCATCCTTCTTACAGGACCCAACCTGCAGACATTCATCCTACCGGTGGCAAGACACACTTGCCCATGTCTCTGTGATCCTTGGGAACAGGGTGATGGGAAAAAAACAGTGAACTGAGTGATTTGTTCTGTTGCATCTCATCCAGTTCACCCTTCCTTTCAGAGAAAGGGCTCTCAAGAAGAGTCTGCCTCCATCATTTTTGTCTTTGCAAATCCTTGACTTACCCTGTACTAGGAGAGAGGACCAACTGGACTGTATTTCCAGGAGAAGACAGTCCTGGTCTGTGGCAACCCCTTTGAGTTCCCAACTCTAATCTGTCTGTATGTTAGATTTTAATCAAACATTAGGTAGCACCTGTATCACTGAAATGAAGATTTTTAAAAGCTCATGAAAAGAACTGGGTTGCAATTCTTCAAAGTAAAATTTTAATACGCTCCTGTTCTTCTCTCCATTTTATTTACACTTGCAAATTTCTGCCTGAGGATGCTGTAGAAATGCCAGAACAAAAGGAAGTACCTCTCACACACTGAACCCAGACTAGTGGGCTGATTCTTAATGATGGCCACAAGTCAGCATGTTTGCAAACAGTCCAGAAGCATCATTCACTCGTTCAGCTTCCAACACAGGCTGATTTGTAAAGCAACCCTTGGCTGTTAGGGTAACTTGTCACAGGCAAGTACCAGTTTACTGCCTACCAAAGATTTCTAACATCCAATGTCACCTTGCTATTTATGTATACTGAGCATCAGAACTCCCCTGAAATCCTGCCTCTTGGGCATAGGGGTTTCTGGGAGTAAGATGCTGGTAAGTATTTCTCAGGCAAGACTAGCAGCTCAGCAAGACTCATCCATTATCACAAAATAACCTTTACAACTAAAACTTCTTTAATAGACTGATACTGAGAACGTGCTCAAGAAGGTACAATATTGAATCCTGAACCAGAAATAAAGAGGAGATAGCAAGATCTCATTATAAGGGTCTTAATAACAGTGAAACATTCTTGTTTCTGTAGGATCCTTCACTATGATATTTATCTCAGGGAAAAACCCAAACCAAAAAAACCCTGATTATAAACATATCAAGCAACATTTTGAAAATGGTCATTGGACAATACCAAAAGCTCTGATAGTTTCAGAACTTTGTATTTTGAGGTCAAATTTATTCTTAACCAGACTATCATCCTTCACCAACATCATAATAAGAATTTTAGAAGCCCTTCCTTTGCTACTATCCATTTAAAAAGGCGACAGAGGCCCCCTCAACCTTCACTCTGTGAAGCTAAACAAGCCCAGTTCCTTTAGGCACTGTTAAGAAATATATTTTCCATTCTCCCATCAATAGTTGCAGCTTCCTCTGCTCGTGATGCAGTTTTGAGTTGTTCCTCCTTGAGTACAGGTATCCTGAACTGTGCACCAATGAGTACTGGTTATATATGCCAGGGAATAAGTCAGTACTCTGCTTTAGAAAAACCTTTCTGGACACATAAAGTATCTGTTAGCCTTTTTCACAACCATCCCATCATTGTCATGATATGATCAACCACTACCCTCATTCCTTCCTTGCTGCAGCCCTCTCAGAGCTATTGGTGGCCTTTTTGGAGCAGACACTCTTCTGAAGATCAGACTAATCTGACACAGCTTTAGCTGATGGAAGAGTAGGTTTCACATCTACCTTTTGAGTGCATGAGACACCTCCCACAGGAGATTCATGCCAGATAAATTTTCTCAAGTAGTAAGATTGAACTTCCAGAGGTGCTTTTCTTTCTGTATCACTAACAAAGAAGACTAATTAACTGTTTGCTTTTGACATCTAACCTCCAAATAGCTCCTACTTTCATATATGGCTTGTATTCTGCCCAAAAAAATGCCACCTTATTTGCACTGCTTTAGGCATCAGTGGTACGCAGTGCTTTTAATATTCCATCCCTCTTTCATGCTGACAAGACTTCAGAACTTTCTCACCTGTGCCATGGTAATAAATAAAAATCTTTATGATTATCAGGCACAACACCTTGAGGAATGCCAGTATTATTTTCCTTCCCACCCAGAAACTCCTTGCCCAAGTTGTCTTGTGCTGGCTCCACCTTCACTTTGATACCCAGTTCAAACACCAAAGGGTGTTTGTCCAGTCCAAGACAAGAACCATTGCAAGTGATCAAATCAACCTGGCTTAGCAAGTAAGCTTGACAGTTTAGCATCCAGGTAAAAAAGTTATGCCTGGGAAATCAACAAGAGATACCAGCTGTGTTTGCCCTAATAATTTTATCTACGTAATTTTTTACTTACCTTTAGGTCTTAATTATTCTTTCCTTCAAAAATTGTTCTAAAGCTTGCTCCTGATTGTAGAAAGACTGATAATTCTCTGCCAAGATAATCTCTGTGTTTCTAGTGAGCATGGGTATGGTGCTTACTGTTCTGCTGTCAGGTTGCAGCACTCCTAAATTTTAAACTCTGTATTTTATACATAAATTCTTCAAAACCTTTGATGTGGATAAACTTGTTTCTTCTCTCAGTCTGAGCACACTAAATGCTGTTAGCTTCTTGGCCACTCCGCTTATGGTTATTCCTGTATCTCTACCTTTTTTCCAGCCAGCCACCCTTTATTTTCTTGTGTAGCCAGAGCAGGAAAGGAAGTATTCCTTTGTTGTGTGAATTTACAACAGCTACTGCAGGTTCCCTCTAAAAAGATAGACAGTGATCATGCAGAGATAGCATTACATACAAAACTGCCTTCTGCTATTAACTTTTTCACTTACTAAAGCACTATAATGTTTTACAAATATATAAACCTCTCTATTGATGAACTTGGAGAGAGAGCTGAGAAGTCCTGCCAATGTGAGGCTGAAGATGGTACATTAAACTCTAAGGAAGCTACTGGCAAAGTACTTAAGGATGGAGTTACATCAGAGAATAAAGGTAAACTGTAGTTAAAGCCTTAGGCTTAGGCTAAAACACACATGATTTTACCCACAAGGGGCAGCAGGAGTGCCAGGAGGCCAATTTAATTTCACCATGAAATTAAAATGAAAAGGGTCTGCTCCTGTGCTGGTCAAAGTCAACATCAAAACTCCCTTTGGTTTTATCATCATCCTATACTTGCAGAGTGTTTTTTGCTTGCTTGGAGCTGAACAGAACTACCTACATGCTCTTTCGCAGGGGCATTAGTGCCCATTGGGTGCCAAGGAAATGGATTGTCACAACTGACCTTGTCCAGGTTCTAATTGCAGCATAAGAGCTTTCTAAAAGCACAAAGTAGACTAAAGGCACCCAATTCTCTACTTACTGATTGTTCTTACAGACAGCATTTAGGGAACCTGGCAGACACTGTTAGGGTGAGTGTCCTAGCTGAACTGGAGTTTGTGCTGAAGAAGGGCATTCTTCTGTCTGACTAAGAGCGAGGTAGCAGTGCTCCCCAACTGCGTGTTCCCAGTATCCTTGTGTGAAAGTTCTTCCTTTCCTCAAGCAGCACAGGTTTCATGTCAGACAAGCCAGCAGAACCTTGAAAATTCATCTGCTGCTAATTTGGTGGAAAATCACATTATCTGGTGAACTATTCAAAGAACAAACGTGGTTTTAAGTCTGTACCTTAGCTTTATTAACCTTTGGCTGTGTAGTGCGTGTCCTGTGAAGTCTTGTGCATTCAGACCAGCTGGACATCCTTACCGGCGCATCTGGGAATAAATGCATTTTGCAAAATGTTAAACCTAACTCAGAGGTTCCTAAGGGAGTTCATTAGTTACAGTGGCAGAATTCCAGAGGCTTGGCACCAGCCCCCCAGAAATGAGTGTGCAGCTGTCCTCCTGAGAGCACTGCTCGCCTCAGCCAGTCATAAAAGGACAAGTGCTGTGTAAGGTCACATATGCAGCTTTCCCAGCAGCTTGCTGCCTTTCTCTGCAGTATGCTCTACTGCACTCCTGGGCCCAATTTGCTTAGATGATTGCTTAATGTGCCATGCTCTATGGGGGGTTTGAGACACATAAAAAGAGACTGTGACAGGACCAAATGCACTGTCACCGGTGACCTCTTGTAAGCAGCACAGAGGCTGCAGGATGGCAGTGACACGGCCACCACGCAGCCAGGGATTACAGCCATTGCAGATCTGCTCCTTAGCCAAACACGTTTCTGCAAGGCCTGAGACACTGAAAAACAGGTGGAACTCCTGAAGGCACCCAGACTGAAAAACACCCGGAGCTGGGCCGTCGCAATGGCTGGTGGAGGTTCGGCCTGTCCCGCAGGACATCGCAGCTCTGGGAGGAGCTCACTTGGCACATCCGTGTGCCTGCTCTGTCAAGTCTCCTTACTAAGGTACTCAGCTTAGAGAAAGGCTTTCTGCAATAATGGGTAGCAAATGGAAACTGAGTACACTTTTGTAAAGGCTCTCTAGAACTTATTTCAGCTTCTATAAATGAGCAAATATTTTTGAATGTAAAAGTGGTATAAAGAGGCTAATTTTAATGTAAGGATGATCACATGGTTACTGCACATGGAATAGTAAGATCATTTAACCATGGAGTGTATTTTATACACGACTTCGGCATGTTTGCAAACTACATGATGGAGATGTTTTAGCATGTCCTTATAAGATATGAATGAGGACAGAGTATTCGTAAAGCTAACCTTCTACAACCCTATAGTTGTAATAGTGTAATGTAAATATATTATCTAGTATGAGAAGATACATTGTTTTGTGCAACTGAGCCACATACATAATTTACAAATGCACATGCAAATTTTATACTTCTGAAAAATTATAAAGGCACATATTTATGAAAAATAATCTGATGTCTGCCATTTAGGTACTGCTGTGGTTATGATACTAGAACCACTAAGGATCTGCCTTTGTTAGGGTAAGATCAAGCTTCTGGTTTATACTGTGAAAGCAAATGATGTGCATAGTTTTAATCACAGTTCTGTCATTTAAAACAATGAACTAATAAAAGCTCAAGTCTATACACCAGGAAATGCTAAAGATACTGGGAGGAACTCAGGATCTGAGGCCCTGACAGGAATGGCTCTCTCATGCTTACACTGTTTATTGGAAGGAATTTCTCTGCACTCTGCAGCTGCCTGATTGATTTTCAGGTGGGGGATTCTTCTAATCATTTTAATGTAGCAACAGAAAGGGGCACTTAGATATACACGCCCAACTAGAAACATTTTATAGGGGGGCATTGAATATCCTACCAACTTGGCATCTAATCAAGATTTCCTGCCCAGAAACATAACACACTGTAAAAACAACCAAGTTTTAAGTTCAGAGGAATCTGTGTTTTATGCTGGTTTTCAAACTTACTGAAGCCAGTTAACAGTGTGCAGGAGTTACAATCAGGGCAGCTTACATCCAGAGCAAAGTGCTTGTCTCGGCTGTATTTTTGGCATAGCCTCTATGGCTGTCACAGACACCTTCACATGACATTTGAGAAGTCAACAAATGCATAGTTAGCCAAAAGTGTGAAATACCTGCATGCTAACTTCCAACGGTAGTAGAACAAATCTCAGCCCTCTAAAAGGAGCATACTGTGCTCAAGAATGACATAATTCAACCTTACCGCTTTCATGCCTTGTTTATCACTTACGGTGGAGACAGAATGCAGCTGCTTCTAATTTACATGGTAGCAGTACCCTGAAGCGCCAGCTGAAGGCTGCTTCCATCCCACTGGGCTATGAACATTGCTTAGTATCTGGCTCCTACCTATGCATGTGCACAACTAGTCAGAGTTATGTGCTGTTCTGGTTCTTGCTAGCTGCCCTGGTGGGAAGCGAGGTAGAATTCAATGTCTTGCTTTTATTAAAAAATCAGAGGTCAGAACTGGTATTTATTTCAGAGTTGCCAATCTTTATTTCCAGTTATAATCTCTGTCTACTTTGACCTTATTTTGGTTTAGCCTGTCAACTGAGTTTGTAACTTTGTCAAATCCCACCAAACCAGGAAATCAAAAAGTTTGGAAAGAACACCCCATGCCTCCTGGATGGATATGCAGTGGCAGGCTATGCCTCAGTCAGCCTGGGTCACCCTGTAATTTTGTGCCAATAAATTAGCCACCACAGAGCCTGCAGGCTGTTTGGCAATGTGGCACCTCTTATTCCAAGAGGGCTTGAAAGTTCCCATGGGATTATGAAAACGTGTTAAAGAATCAGAAGCCCTGTTGTTTAAAGAGCATGATCATTTGGGTGTGGGACAAACACAAGGCAGAAGTCAGCTCCTGCCCCAGGGGTACTACATTTGGACAAGCCAAAGGGGAGAACAGAAGTACAAGGTGAGGCGAGTCCTGCAGGTGCAAGTTCCTCACTGCTGCCAGTTCAGGCTTCTAGGCAAGGTACAGCAGTGCTTGACACTGGAGCTCCAATCATTTATTGATTAATTCAGTAAAACAGTAGAATAGTAGAAAAGTAGAAAGAAATGGTTTATTTTACCAGAAATTATATCCTACAGTTCTCAGAAATGCAGAGAGCCACCACTTAATGCGCTGGCATGCAGGAAAGGCTACAGCTGACCAGAAATTATATCCTGTGGGTCCAAGAGTCAGCACAAAATCAGTTCCAACTGATGGTTAAAGCCCTGCAGGCCTTCCTTCCAGTGAGCCTTGGCAGAAGCACAAGCACTCTTGAAAATCGATGCAAACAGAAGGAAAGCAGAAAGACTCACTCTGCTTAGACAGCTGATCTGTGGGACCTCCTGGAGCAGCAGTTTCTTGTGGAAGCCTTGTAGTCTAGGTAAGCTCAGGCTACAGTGGAAATGGTCTTCCCACCAGATGCTCCCAGAGAAATTTCTTGTGCTATTGTATAGGCAAGATGGAAACTCACAGGAGGTCTCTCCAGAGCATGTTACTGATTTGTCACGAGAACTGCATGGTAACATGATTTTATGAATTTGTCTGAAAGGAAACTGGTCAATTGGCAGCATTTTCTCATTTGTTCTAGATACAGGACTATCAAGACCTTCATTACATGCCCTGTGAAGCACATTTAGACTGCCTTCCCACAGCCAAGTTAACCTGGTGGAATGCAAGCAATATTCTCACATGTATCACAACTGGATACATAAACGAAGACCTGCAGTTTATTGAACGTTTGGGTTTCAGGGTTTGAAATTGTTTCTGTGTCCATGGGAAAAATCAATCCAAGAAGTCAAACCTATAAAAGCAATGCTTCCGCTATCTGCTGTGCCTTCTCTCCACCCTATTGGCCCTTACAGGCAGCCCACTCCAGAGGTTTTCCAGAGCTCTGCTACCATTTTCAGATTTTTGATCTCTAACTTCACACAAACTGAATATTCTTTTCTTCTTGTTCACCTATAAAAGGCAGTCTCCCCAAAACCACAGCTTAGTCACTTCCCAAACGTGTAAGATTTCCAGCGACAAAGAGCTGGTAAATGTTCATTGCCTCAGCATTCCCTCCTCACTGAAAGAAACCAGAGTAACCAGAGGTTGGGATTTCCCTGATCCTCCAGATAAGCCGCTTCCCTACTGGAGCTATAGCAATGATATCTGATATTTATACATCTTGAGTGAACTCCAAAACTACAGCAAAAATATATATTAAAAAAAACCCAAGCAAACAAACCAAACTCAACATTATCTGCATTTAACAAAATGTAGAAGGGAAGGATTCTTTTGATATAATTTTTTTCACAGTCCTCAAAATTAATGGCTTGAGTCTCTCCCCAGTTTTTGCCGGAGACAGCAGAGCATGGCCGTGTGTAGGACAGCAGCGTGCTGTCAACTACAAACTGGGTATTTGTGAGCTCCGGAGAACCGCCTGCTGTGCAGCCAGACGGAAATTGTGTGATGCGGACACAAATGCCCTGAGCCTGGGGGGCGCGGGGCTGGAGGGCAGGAATGCGGCCGCGCTGGCGGCCGGAGCCGAGCCCCCGGCAGGGGATGGGCTCTGACCGCGCAGCAAGGAGCTGCGGCGGCTCCGGGAGAGGGAAAGCCCCGCTGCTGCCCGACTCACTGCTCCGCGGGGGAGAAGCGCGGTGCGATGGATGGCCCGCGTTTCTGATTGTACTGCTGTGTGCTTGTGGTGGGGGAAAGCTGGTTTCTCCGAAACAAGCTGAACGCCCTTGTCCTCCTCCAAGTCACGGAGGTCTCAGTAGCAGAGCTCATTGCAAACTGAAGAGGCATGCTTGTAAGAATTAGGGATCTCTCTTATTTTGGAGATGCACTGTTTTAACAGCAGAAATGCTGGGTTCTTAATGTCCACCTTAGGTTCAGGAACATCTGACCTCTCAGAGACCACGAAGCTACTTGTCCTGCTCATGCCCATGAAGAACATGAGCCTGCCAAGCCCATGAGGAAGCGTGGCATAGGGAGCTATGGGAGGGCAGGACTGCGGTCTGGCAGCACTCAGCTCCTCATGCTCAGACACTGAACAACACTAAGCTGCACGACTCCCTGGCTTGGTCTCTTCAGTTCACATGGACTTGCTACAGCACCGATCTTTACATGCCCAGGGCTTCCCATCACCGTGATGTAGAGGGTACCACAGACTGAACCCCATCCAGCCAAAGCCAGAAGTCTGAGGTTCAGATGCCTTGTAATGCTGATGCACGAGGGCTGGAATGACGGCTGCACAGCCAACCTCCGTGTTTTGGAGTGGTTTATGTGGCTTTGTGACCTCAATGTTAACTTCTGTGAATGTTTAACTGCCCAGGTTTTTAGAGACCAAATTGGAAGACAAATCCACCACATGGCCTCATAGCCACACCTGTACGGGTCATGGGTGTGCAGCTGAAATATCTATGGTATGGCACCCACCTCTGCTTGAGCAGAGGGTGTAACAGTCGCTGAGCTGATGGCACTGAGCTGCCACTCTCTGTGAACCATCACTAAGGGCAGTTAAGCACACAAACCACCAAATGGAAGGATTAAAGGCACCCAACCATACAGCTGCAGCCTGCAGCACCCAATGGCAGCACTGGAAGGGAAAGTCTCCTTTATACATGGTGGTCCTATGCTAGAATTCAATACATCTCCAAGGGTTTTAGCTGCCAAAGTTTAAAAATTTCCTACTGAGAAGAACATTTTCCACATCTTTTAACATTTTAATAGTTTGGGCTAAAGTTACATTCCTTTGGCTCCTTACTAAATTCATGCCTCAAAGTAGGGACTCACTCAAGTTTGCACAAATTTGTGGGGTTTGATGGTACAAAATGACTGTACGTGATTTTAACATGGGCAAGAAGAAGTGTTTCACCCCTAACCGGTTCTCGTCCTGGCACAACTATTTTTAGGAAAATTTCAAGCTGAAATTCAGCCAGAGGCAGGCAAATAGTATGAGAAATTTCAAAGCAATGAAGTTTGGCAGGGAAATGTGGTGGAGCAGCCCTCTTTCTACATGGTATCTGCAAGTTCTGAGGAGGCTCACGGGGGGACCTTATTGTGCTCTACAACCCTTGAAAGGAGGTTGTAGACAGGTGGGGATTGGCCTCTTCTCCCTGGCAACCAGCGACACGACAAGAGGACATCACCTCAAGCTGTGCCAGGGGAAGTTCAGGCTGGACATTAGGAGGAATTTCTTCGTAGAAAGGGTGATTAGACACTGAAATGGGCTGCCCAGGGAGGTGGTGGGGTCACTATCCCTGGAGGTGTTTAAGGAAAGACTGGACATGGTACCCAGTGCCATGGTCTAGTTGACACGCTGGTGCTTGGTCATAGGTTGGACTCGATGATCTCAGAGGCCTTTTCCAGTCTGTGTGATTCTGTGAAATAACACCAGAGTGCACATAGCTGTTACAGAGCCAGCAGAGAGCGAGAAAGTCCTTCTTTCTTCCCATCAGATGTTGATCTGCCTGTTTAGTTCTGAAATTTCCTTCCCACCCCCACTTTTTTCTTCATTTCCCTTACTAAATTTTCCGGGAAGGTGTCAATTTCTACGTAAAATAAAAGCTGCCCTGCTCGCCTCAGGCGAGAGGCGCGCTCCTCATGGAGGGATGCAGGCGGCCCGCAGCCCTGCCCTTACTCACGAGGCACTCTGGCGCCCCTGATCCTGTGGGTTTTATCCCCCCGTTGTTCCCAGCCGCTCCGCTCCCGCTCCCCCGCCGTCCCTGACCCGCAGCCCCTCACGGGGCCGCTGCCCGCCGCGGGGGCCATTTGGCCGCGAGATGGCGGCGTTGCGCCGCCGCCGGGCCGGGGCGGCCATGGCGCCGCAGCGCGGGC
>VZTG01001872.1:1844512-1890771 GCA_013397845.1 Melanocharis versteri | reverse complement strand
GGAGCCGCCTGCCGAGCGAGCGGGAGGCGGATGGGGGCCTGCCCCGGCGCCGCCAAGGTCGTTTCCCGCGGGAGGAAGGAGAGCGGAGCCGGGGCCTGGTCCCGGGGAAGCNGTTGTTTTTTAATTCCGACAGGTTTTTAGAGAACAAAGCGCATCCCGGGATCCGGCACGGTGTCGGAATTTGTGCAGGTTAATGGAAAAATGAGAGCAGTAGCACTGACAGCGCAATTCCTCTCTCCTGCTGCTTGCGGGGGGAATTGACAGGTACGAGCAGCGTCAGTGGTGTAAAAAGGCAACGCTGTTATCACAAATGATTCATATCGGAGGAATTTATTTTGGGCACGGCGAGGAAGTAATGCCCGGTAGGAGTTTCCAACGAATACTGGAACCTTACCAACATTTTCATCCCCGTGAAGGAAATGAGATACTCAAATTGTGTTTCGCCTCTTCATCTCTACGTATAAACTCTTACACTAAGACCTGTTTTTTGCCGTAAAAGCATGAAACAGCTGATAGGCTTCTGTAAGTTAATGAGATAACAGAATAAGGGAGTACATTGATGTTTTCACAGGCTGAAAAAATACAATTTTGTTTGCTTTAAAAGCTTGTTCCGTCAACAGACTGCTATTAATACAGATTTTTTTTTCACATCCACAGTAATTGAAGAGCTGAAAAATGGTAACCTGCAATAATTTGTACGTGTTTTTCACTTTAGAAATGGTGGGACTGATTACAGGTTTTTTCCTGCTTGTTTTTGTTGAAATCCAAGGGAGTTGGAGGGGAAATTTCACAGTTCCTCATTTGAAGCAGGAATTGTTAAATCATACACAAAAAAAAAGAAAAGGGGGGCTCTCAGATTTGTGTCTCAGCATCTGCGGCCCCATTCTGCCAGCCTTGCCGTAGTGTCTTGCAAGAAATCCAGGATGGACAGTACTCAAATTGCTCTAATATGAAAGGGGAAGAAAATAAGACCATTAAGGCCATCCTGTCAGAATAAAAAAAAGGAAGAAAAAAAGACAGTGGGGGTAAGGTTTTCTTTTCAACTAATCATTGGAAGTAATGAAGGATGTTTATAGGTGACTCCCATCTTTGAATTGATAGCAAAAGCAGAGGATTTAGGATCTGTCATCTCTTTTTCCCCCCTGCCATTAGCAAGAGGTTAAAATACTTGCAAGGTTTTGCAGCCTTGAGCAGTGCTCACACTGACTCATGCTTAGAGACTTCTGAACGCTGCACTAAAGAGGGCTTTGCATCAGGTCCTGTGCAATTTGGCAAACAGAATGAACAGAGCATTCACCATTCAATGATAGATGAATATATATATGTACACGCACACATGCACCTCGTCAAAGAACTGAAAAGGGTGGGAATCTCAGGGCAGACAATTGTCTTTTTTGTAGCTGTACCTTCTTTAACAGCAATAATCTGACAGAACTGAGACAGGAATTGAGCTCGTGAGTTTGGGCACGATTGTTTCTGGCTGCTGAAAGGCTATAGGCAATCATGCCGTGCCGCTGTACAGCCTTCCACAGGGGCTTTGCACACACTTCCAGAGACAGCAGCTGAGGGAATATTTCATATCATCACGGCGCTGCAGCTTTCCCAATATGCAGCAGGGTTTTTTTCAGGGCCAGCGCTGGCAGGGAAGCAGTTGTAGGAAGGCTTTTACTTTTAGAGTCTCGATTTCACAGCTACAGAGAAAAGTTTGAAAACGCGGCCTGCCTGCCGAAGGTGATTTCTCTCTGACGTGGTTTGGTTTGGGTTTTGCACGTTTGGTTGTTTAGGATTGTGTTTGCTTCAGATGAACTGAGCTAAGCTACTCCTCAGTTAGACTAGGCTTAGGAGTTTCGGTGTTTCTACCGAACTGCTTCAGGAGTGCTCACAGTTAAACTGAGGCCTCTTAGACCCAGCTCAGCAGGGATAGTTGGTGTCCCAGCTCACAGTTTCAGCAGCTCTCCCCCTGTAATTTGCGTGTGGGGCAAAACTCTGCAGGAAATGTGTCACGGGTTTGGCTCTGGCTTCACCTGAGAGAACCAAACCACAAAATCCTGAGTAAAAGGAGCTCGGGCAGCCAGGTCTGCTCGAGGTGCACAGTGTGCCTGCAGCTGGATCCGGGCAGCTCTTGATGCAGCTCTTCCACCCTTGTGAGCAGGGAGTGATTCCCCTGAAGCTCAGGGGTTTGAAGTTTCAAAGCCTGAATCAATGCAGGGTCTGGCAAGAGGGGCCTGCTCCCTCCCTGCTCACATCCATGCACATCCCAAGCAGTCAGAAATCTTTGATCTCATGCAGGTGCTCTGGTGACATAAACTTCACTTTCAGCTACGTCTTCTAGGGAGCATCAGAAAGTGTGTGTCATGTTGAGGGGAACAATTGCTGAAAATATTTGTTCTTCTGAGCATAATTGAGATGATTTTGTTGATGGTTTTACACAAAGGCCTTGGAGCCTAGCTTTTTACTGCACCACATCTGTTTACAAAATAAGATTGTTTAGTTAGTTATTGACCTTGGGGAATACCTTTAAAAACCTGCAAATACTCACTTTTAAGTGAATAAAAGCAGTGAATTTCCTTCATCTATGTTTACTTTTTGAAAACATTCCCATCAATTAGTGGCTAGAAATGCTTATGGAAAGATTTTTAAGCCCATTTTAGAGGGTATTCATGGAAAGCAAAATTTTATCTCAAAAAAACAGTCATCTTACCAGGTGTTAATTTATGTTCTGGGAATGCAAACCAGTATTACATGTCTGATTTGTTCAGGATTTGTAGCTCTGCTGTTTATCCAGTCTTGTCTCTTTTTCTGCCATGCTGGTTCCTAGTCCTCTGCTGTGCTAGGGATGGAAAATGGAACGTTTTATTTGTTCACTTCACACCTTCTGCATTTCCTTCTTGAACAGAGGGCTCCTTTCTTGAGCAACAGTGAAACTAAACCTCTATCACAAAGCAAACTTGGGGCCCTGGAATATAAAACCACTCCCTGCAATATTTAAATTCCTTTGAAAACCATCCTCTGCCATAGGCCTATAAACATTGTCCAGCTGCAATGAGTTTATAGATTCTTGGAGACCATCTGTATTTAGCAAAGAAATAACAGTACTGTGTGCTGAAACAGAGATAGTTGCCATTTTATACATTTCATGTAGATATTGGGTACTTCTGATTCTTTCTCTGTTGGCACCTGTGAAGTAGAACTGGGAACAAAGGTGTACCAGTGTAATATGTTTACTTTTTTTAAATGGCATTCGTCTTTCTTGATAGTTACATGAAAAGTACTGGGTTTATTACAGGACAAACAATATAATTGTGTAGTTTGACAGATTGAGATTTAAGTTTAATGTCATTACTACCATCACATAATCATGCTCATGTGTATTCTCCAGCAGTTTAGCATCGCATTCCCAATCCCTCTGCTTCGCAAATGACCAGGAGAGAAGATCCAGAGCTCTTGCTGCAAGAAAACAGACCCTCCTTTACCTAAAGGCAAAAAAATCTGTGATGTTTTATTCCTAAATCATGCCATTTATACAGATTTTTGGTTATAAGGTTTTCAGCGGTCCAGTGTCTGTGTCCCCACACAGCACTGCCAGATACCAACTTCTCCCATGATTTTAAAACTCAAATTGCTTCATTAATATCTTGTAAATGCTTCTGCTCATACAGCTTTATTGCCTGGTTTACAAACATTTCCAGCCTAATCCATGAATGCATAACACACTGAGTTGCTTGTGTTATTCCACTACCAGAAACCGCATGACATTTACTATATTAAAATACAATAGTGAACGCTTCACTCTGAAGTCCAAAGTCTGGACTGCAATTTAAACTTGGGGGGTTTTCCTCCTACATTTATTGTAGAAATTAGCAGAACTTTTATGAAGACCTCTGAAATGCTTGTGTGCAAACTTCCCCAGCCACGTGTGCCACCTGCAGCACCTCAGCATTGCCAGTTGTCATCTGACTGCAGCCCATCCAAGGCAGAGCCTGGGTAGTTTTTCCTGCTTAGGAATGGAGTGGCACAACTGTATCACTGGCAAAAATACCATAAATGATAGCAACGAACCAAGCACATTCCTCTGTCGAATGCCAAGGGTCAGGTACTTGTAGCAGGGATGCTTTTGTGTAGTCCATGAGAATGAGATTTACTTTTAGGAAACCCCTAGTGAGAAAATTTTACACACAAAAATCGGAGGAAACAAAGCTGCATGTGGACAAGGATGCTGAATTCAAGAGTAAGTTACATCTTATGAGGTGTTTGTCCAGCTCAAGTTGCAAGTCCCTCAAAATCAGGATTTTATTGTCGGAGAACTACCAGACATTTATTGTGAGTCATGACCACCTTACACATTGGTGCTGGCAGAGAATGGGGTGTAAGTGAAAGGAACAATTTTAGTCATATGGCAAAAGTGCGTTTTCATTTTAATTGTGCTGCAGAAAGGTCAAGGCTGGATCTTTGTCGGTGGAGGGATAATTTGCTTTTATGGTTTATGAATGTGCCTCTCCAAAACTGAAGAAGTATTACAAAGGGACAAGCTTGTCAAGAAAAAGTAAAATGCTCTTGGTTCTGTGGCCAAATGTTAAGCACCACCCCCAGGTTCAAATGAATTTCCTGTATTTTCATTTCGATGAGCTACAGAATCATAGAACGGGTCAGACTGGAGGGGACCACAGTGATCTGATCCAACCTCCCTGCTCGGGCATGTTGTCCTAGAGCACACGGCACAGAAGTGTGTCCAGATGCTTCTGGATATCTCCAATAAGGGAGACTCCACACCCTCTCTGCGCAATCCGTTCCATGTCCAGCCACTGTGCAGTAAAGAAGTTCCTCCTCACATTCATGTGGAACTTCCCGTGCCTCAGTTCCTGCCTTTGCCTCTTGTCCCATTGCCCGGCACCGCCGAGCAGAGCCTGGTCCATCCTCTGGCCCCTCCCTGCAGACCCTGACAGACACTGGTGAGGTTCCCCCTCAGTGTCTCTTCTCCAGGCTGAACAGCCCCAGCTCCCCCAGTGTTTCTTCATAAGAGAGATGCTCCAGGCCCTTGATCAACTTTGTTTCTGCTGGACCAGGAGCTGGACCAGGAGCTCCGTGTCTCTTACACTGAGAAGCCCAGAACTGAACCTGGTAAATACTACAAATAATAATAAATTTGAAAAGCATAATGCATTAGCTTTGGGACCAGCTGTTTGCAGCTGGGTGTGCCATTCCTCTCTGAGCAGAAAGACCCTGGCCCTGCTATTTGTCTGCCAGCGCTGCTGCAAGCCTTAGCCCTCTGGGGATGTGCCTGGAGTTGATGCTGTACATTCTGCCCTGCAGTGGGAGAGAGCCCCGGAGCCTGCGAGTCCACAGAGAAGCATGGAGCAGGGTGCCATACAAAAACTGAGGGGTAAAGTGATTTACTTAAGGATAAGACTGAGAAGACACCCCCACCCCTTGATTGCTTTAGCCCTGAAGTGCTGATGGAGCTGCAAGGAACGGAGCCCCTCAGGCAGGGCAAGGGTTAATTCAGTGAGAAAGCTGAAGAAAAATGGCTTGCTCCAGATTTAATTCCCGCAGCTGTCCTGTCTTACCTCTGTTGTAAACCTGAGGGCCTGCATGCAGATGGGAGTGTTTCTGTTAGAAATGCTTCTGACAATAAATATTGTGAAAATCACCATTGTTTTGTTAAAAAAAAGAATGTATGTGCACCTCCAGTGACCTCTATTTTTCACTTCACTGAAGTGACTATAAATGGCTTTACTTCTCCATCAGTGCCTTTGCTGTGGACACTAGGCATTGTTTTTACCTCACTGCTCGTATCCAGGTGTACTGAACTTTTTACTCACATTTCCAAATGCCGCCTCTGCCCCAAACCGGAGCAGACTGTGCTTCTGCAGCAGCAGCACTTTAAAACTCGTTGCTGTGGTTATGCACAGTGAAGGAGCGCTCGGGGTCGATGTGTAGGTACAATTTCCATCCTCACTGGCTCACTCACCGGCACGGGAACAGGGCAGGGGCTGGAGAGACGTGGGTGACAAGGGTGGGGACCATGGGTCTGTCCTTCAGAGGGTGAACGTGGGAGCTTGAGCCTGGCCCTGCAGTCAGGAGAGCATCAGATGTCGTGGGCCAAAATAAGGGTCAGGGTATTGGAGAGACACACACAGGGAAGCTCCTGGCAGGAACTGGGGAAATCTGCCAAGCTCAATAGAGAGGTCTCCCCCTTTCTGGTCTCTATCCAGCCCTGCTGAGGAACAGCCAAGCCAATGCCAGGAACTGGAAAGTGAAACTGCGCAGAGAGGGAAAAGGAAAAAAAAAAGACTAAAAAAAGCAAAACGGGAAAGAAATCCAGGCTGAAAAGGAGGAAAGAACACCAGAGTGAAAGGCCGGCATGCTGGAAATAATTTGTTCAGACTGAATCCGCTAGCGGAGGGGCAGAAATTTTGCTGTGCTTGGGAATGTCGCACTTGGACTCGCTGGTTTACTGACAGCATTTCTTTTGCTCTCCCTCCTGTGCTGAGCTAAAGCCAGCGAGTGAGATGGAGGGAGGGAGGGAGAAAAAGCGAGGCCAAGAGCTTTCTGCGGTCGGTGGGGGCCTATAAATAGCCGGTGAAGTCTTCTAATACCAATCGGGTGCGTCACCAGGGCCCTCCCCGGCCCCGCTCCGCAGCGGCCGTGCCAGCGGCAGCGGGAGCTGCGGCGGCACCCCGAGCCGAGCAGCTGGGCTTGGCAGGCGTGGAGCCGGGAGAGGGGGGCCGGGAGGTGCAGAGGGGGTTGAGCGCTGTCTGCCGCAGCCAGGCTCGGGGAAAAAGGGGGAGAAATGATCCACGCGTCCCTGCGAGCCGCCTTGCCTCGCCCGGGTGTTGCGGAGTGCGTTCTGGTTCCTGCTCTTGCGACTGCCCGGCTGGCACAGATAACTGCTTCTTACTGGAGTAAATGCGTGTCCAAGGTCTGTGCCTCCTCCTGGCTCGGACGTTGGGAGGATTCCTGAAGTCCTGCTGTGCTGTTTGCTTCCCCGCCTCACTCCTCCTCTCCCCGCAGTAAATGCCAGAGGAGGAAGACGAGGAGCTGAAGTTGGGCAAGGTGCGCGGGCTGGCTCGGTGCCACCGCTCAGTGATCCCTTCTCTGCAGGTTTAAATGCTGCTCTCAAAGCTGGCTAAAGGCGAAAGTCCTAGGGATGATGCTAGTGAGCATTTCTAGCCCAAATTTCCCGTCGCTGTCACCATCACTCCACACCACTGGAGATAACCCTCTCGGAAGTAAGGCTGCTGCTCCTGCCTGGTCTTTTTGAACCATTGATTGCTGTCGAATCCAGATTTCAGGGCTGGGGTGATAGAGGACATGGCCCTTGCTTTCCTGAGCTCCTGCTCTCAGCCCTGTAGCAGCAAGCTATGGTAAAGCACTTCTTCCACAGAACTTGTATCTAAGACAGCATAAAATGCTTGCATAATCATGGGGATGAATTTTTATACTGATTGAAATGAGACTCCAGTTATTTTCCCTTTTTTTTTTTTTTTTTGCAACACTGCTATATTTTCTGAGCATCTGACCTGCTTCATATCAGTCATTTCTCCATCTATTTTGTATTCCGTAACTCCTCCCTGGAACGTTTGGCAAACTTGGATGCAATTTGATGTATATTTGTAGGAGCCCAGTTAATGGAGTTCTCCTTATCTTTTCCTAACTTTCTAAATTTCAGTGACTCATGATGTCACTGATAAAAAGATGAGAATGGACTAGCGAAATCTCACTGGTTTCAACCCTCTTCCAAAGTAAATTTTTAATTATGGGACATTGTTGAAGTTGCTCACGTCAATCCAATGGAAACCAGCAGAGTAACCTGCTGACAAATTCTTCTTGTATGGTTCTATTTGCTAAAAATCAACGTGTTAAGCAGAAGATGCCAGACTGACACAGGCAGGTCTTTCTGATCAGCCAATGCCTTGAGATGTGCTCCTTTTCGAGGAAGGTGGTAATTTCTCCCAGGTTTGGGGCTCTCCATGGGGCCTACAAGTGCCGCATCGATGTCCGGTGGAGGAACCACCTCACACTGCATCCAGCAACTGGAGACCCCTTCAGGCATCCTAATTTCCTCAATTCCCTGAAGACATAAAATCTCTGGAGCAGTGTGGAGTCAGATAAGTGCAGCCTCTGCAGGAGGAGGCGCAGTTTTCCGTGGATATTTCAATAGCCAGCAGGTTTACCAGTACAAAGCCCAGCACGAAAAGGAGATGATGAGGTTGTGGTTAATATTTTTGGTATCAGTGGAGATCAGTGGCACATAAGGAACAGCCCGTGGTGGGCTCTGCCGTGTCAGGGGACACTGCAGTGCTTGCAGCAAGTGATAAAATATCACTTAGAGAGAGCAGGACCATCTCCACATAGGAACTGCTCACCTGAAGCTGAATGACTCCAAGCATCACCGTTTTCTTAGTGTCTGAAAGCTTCAAAACACTTATTGTTGAGAGCATTTTAAAAGGATGGATGCAGAAAGAACTATCAGTCCTGCCTCCCCCTCCAAAAAAACCACCCTAAAATCCAGTGAATAAAATATTTTATATGAAACTTCTGTCTAGTCTGACTTTTAAGAGGAGACAGTGGACTTGGAAATAATCAATAAATTACTATAACAATGCTATCTCATCTAAAATGTAAATATAATAAATTGTGCACTGAGTGTTCGAGCCAGGCTCACCCTCAGATGTGCCCTTCTCTTTCCCTTTCCACCCAAGCCATGTTCTGTACAGGTTGCAAGAGCCTGGGGTGGACACAGTTGTGACCACAGTTGTTTTCTCCATGCCAGACAAGTTCCACTTCTGAGGATGTGGTGTCTTGGGTGCCCATGTCCTGCTGCTCACTCCATCATGCCAGGAGTGACTCCATCATTCTGCTTTTCCGGCTCTGCCTGCTCTCAGCAAAACAACCGGAGCAGGAGCAGCCTCCCCAGGCAGACCTGTCTCAGCCCACAGGAAACCTCAAACCCTGTTTCCCCACCTCACAACAGCTGCCTCCATGTCCTTATTAATCTGGATAAATTTGGGTGTGTATATTTTTTTCACAGAGGAAAATAAAATGTGACTTAAAAGAGGTTTAAGACTGTTTTTTTTTCCTAACAGTGAGGTCCACGCTGACAACAGGATGATATAGGCCAGGATCTACCCTTCTGAACTGAAATAATGAGGATTACTCACATGTCTAAATATAAGCCCATGCTGAAATTCCCTTGTTGGATTAAGACCTAAACCCTGCAATTGTCACTTTTCCCACCAGTGTCGGTGGCTTAACTAAATATACTGTCCACATTGCTGCCTGACATTCCCAGATTGTTTCTCTTTCCCCTTTCACTGGAACTTCTCTATGTTTCTGTGAGTTTATTTTACTTTTTGGTTGCTTGTTTGTTCTTTTCACCAATTCATCACCTTTCCTGCTACATTCCTTTTCCTAGCCATATAAGATCTCCCATCCTGTCCTTTCCATTTCTTCTCCAAGGTTTGCCACCCACTGCTTCAAACTTGGGAGAAAATATCCAAACTACAAGTTTCTGCAAGTGGTAAAAAAAGTACATCCAAATTGACCCTGGATTTGTATCTCTTCCGTGCAAGAAAGGGTAGAAGTTTTCCCAGGGTTGGGCCAATTTGCTGGTAGGGATCCTCTGATATCTAATGAGAGTTGTGCTGACACAAAGTCATTTCCAGGTGACACACAGTCTTTTGGATCACTCCAGTGAAAAAAGTGGACTCATGGTTTAGTCACATATGGAGAAGCAACTAAGAGCAGACATGGGGAAAAGGCAAGGATTTCATGTGAGTCCAGCATTTTATTCTGTGCTTTGAAATAAAAAAATTCACAAACAGGTTTTTAAGCTCTTAGAGATGCGTGGAGTTTGACAGCACCCATGTGTGAGGAGAACATTAAACGCTCTAGAAGCACAATTACCTCTACAGCTGCTTTACCTGGGTGCAAACCCCCCAGCTCTGCTCTTACATAGGAGAAGTTAAGTCACAAACATCATTTCTCATAATGCAGTGTAAGCTCCCCCCGTCCTTGCTTACAATAAATAGACCTCTCTGTCCGGAAGGAAATAATTTTCTCTCTCTGAGCTGCTTTTTTTCCTCTTGGCCTTCCTCACCACTGCATTGATCAGTGTCTCAAAGAGGTCTTAATTTGAGAATTTTCCTGATGCACAATGTGTGCAAGATTAAGCTTTTTTCAAGGATTTGCTGGTACAAAAGAAATATATTTCACAATAAGAAGAACAATTGCCATTCTAAATATCAAAGCATGATGATACACACTTTGTAGTTCTGCTCCAAAGGACACTTTTGTTTCAAATTCCCTCTTTTCAGGAGCTGCTTCTTCTGAAATTTCTCACTGTTGTTAAGTAGCCCAAAGGGGGATTTTGTGCGTGTGCATGTGTGCATGGGAAGTTTGGCATAATTCATTCAGGATATTGAGGTAATGGGGTTATTCTGAGCATGAAACGAGCTAATTTTCATGCCTTTTGGAAGCTGTTCTCCCGCTTGCCTGATTTCAAATTGTTTCCCTTTCGAAGGGTTACTCCTGTACGTTGCAGCTGATGTGGCTGGTCTGACCAGGGCAGCAGACCTGCCCGGCTGGGACTGGTCCTGACGTGGGCACCAGGCTCTTCTCCATCCCCTGGGGTAAATCCTGTCAGTGTAAGCACAAGCTGTGGGTAAGGGCAAGGGAAACCACAGCCTGCAGTCTCCTCACTCACTCCTCCCAGCAAGACCACTCCATCACCGGGACGTCTCGTGGTACCCCCCAAAACATAGGAGTATCCTTCAAATTTGGGAGGTGCTGAAAGTAACCTTGCCAGGCTCACTGCCTCGCTGGGCTGAGTGAATTGTGATTTTTGCAGAGTGCACCCAGACCCTCATCTCTTCACCAAAAAGGGGAGGCAAGCAGCAGCACCTGCTCTTACAAGGGACACATCCTCCAGTCCATCTCTCCTCCCTCATGTTAGTCCCATTAACCACAGGTTAGATGCTTTGAGTGTATTTAGAGGTCTGGAAGTGAATGGTGCCTGAAATCCCACTGACAGCACAGGAGGTTAGGTGCTGAACTGTTTTAGATGCTTTCAGACCTTCCCATCCCACAGCAAACTTCTGCCAAGCTCCTACCTGTACCTTTAGGGATGAAATTGGGAGGTTGACCTGCAAGCATGCACACTATGCTCATGTGCCTTTGCTGAAAGCCTTTGAAATCCCTTCCCTCAATTCAGTAAGACAACAATTCACAACTGATTTACGCCATGTCCCAGTCCTTCTCACTGTGTTCCTGGAAGTATAATAGCAGTACGCACGATTCTGATGATGATTTATAATACCCATAAACACTGCTACTACTTCAGCTAAGCCCTGCATTCGCCCTGCAGTACACACGATGCTGTTATTACGGATATGTAAAACACACGTGACAAGAGACACTCCATGAGTTTGGGAGGCCAGACCCCCAAATTCCAGCGTGATGGGAGCTGCCTGTTGTGCCAGGCAGAGGAGGGACGAAGACTTGCCAAGGGAAATTTCATATCACCTCGGAGCTGTGCCCATGCTGCAGCTGGCAAGGGACCAGTGCAGCTCTTGGCATCCTTTCTCACCATCTCTGGGTGGCTCTGATTTATGCCTGCCTCCAGTGGCCCTCCAAGGGCTGTCCCAAACAGTGACATCCCTTGTCTCCTGGCCATCTCCCATGATTTCCACCCAAGCCTGGTTTTGGGCAGAGAAGTAAGGATTACTCTGCTTATAGATGGCATATCTCAAGATCCCAGTTACACAGGAGGCTGTAAGCTTTATGGCAGACAAAATATTTGTGTGACATGTAAATTAATCAATAAAACAGCTATTGGTAGTGGAACTGAGCATGTATGTCCCTGGCAGCTGAGAAGGGGCATTCCCAACCTCGTAAGCTTACAAAACAAAACAGATTACCACTGAAAATTTAACTCCAAACTGTGAAATGACAACCAAAAGAAAGGCTTTTGTTTCCCCTCTCCCTTTTTTCTTGAACTGAACAGTACCTAACTGTTTAACATGCAGGGAAGGATTATTTATGTAGGGCTCTTGTGTAGGTAAAGCGCCACGTCCTTGGCCCTCTGCCCACGTAGCTCAGCGCGGGATCTCTTGTTACAAATTGCAGCTGTGTAACATAACAGGAAACGTGAGGCTTTAAGTTATTCCACTGGAATGATTAATTATTTGGAAAATAGTTATGCAGCAGCTTTGTGTATTTTTGGAGCAAAGGTGACCAGCACCATCTTAAATTCAAAGAAAGAAAGTTGCTGGGGAAAGAAAAAGAGGAGCTTTGGGGAGTGAGAGACTTGGGACCATTTTATTTTTATGTTTTTTAAACAGTGTTTGAAATGTCTGCTATCATAGAAGGAGCAAAGCTGAGCTCCACAAAGGACAGCCCTGGCAGGGTGAGGGTGAAGGAGGAAGGGGATCTGTTGGATTCAACTGGACCTTGACCCTTCCCATCCAAAATCTCATCCATTTACTTGGGGGGAAGGCGCGGGAATCCTGCTGACAGGGGAGACAGATGCAAAGTGAGTTTGGAGGCACAGGCTCAGCGTGGCAGGTCGTGGTCTCCCCAGAGTATGCTGGGACAGCCCGTGGTAAGGCACCATATTCTGGGCAGCCTCTTCCCTCCAGGCAAACACTCTTGAAAAGGCAAACATGGTGTCTGGAGGGGAACTTTTTCCATTGGGCAGGGGATGGGGTGACAAGTGATACCTCCTGCTCACAGAAACAGTGTGGCCAGCAGGACCAGAGCAGTGATTGTCCCCCTGACACAGCACACATGAGGCTGCACCTCAAATCCTGTCTTCAGTTTTGGGGCCCTCACTACAAGAAAGACATTGAGGTGCTGGAGCATGTCCAGAGGAGGTCAATAAAGCTGGGAAAGGGTCTGAAGAAACTTCTAGGGAAGCACTGGAATAGGCTGCCTTGGGAAGTGGTGGAGTCACTGTCCCTGGAGGGATTTAAAAGTTGTGTAGATGTGGCACCTGGGGACACGGTTTAGTGGTGGCCTTGGCAGCGCTGCGTTAATGGCTGGACTCGATGACCTTAGAGTCCTATTCCAACCCGAAGGAGCCCACAGTTCTGTGTCAGCCCTTCAGCCTTCCCCGGGCCGCCGTGAGCTTCTCTATACAGCCAAGCTCCCAGGATTTTAATTTGCTCCTCTGCATGTGAGCGATCACCCCGATTAAAGGAAACCACTCAAAGAGCCAGCTCGCTGCGGCAGTGCGTAGGCATGGGTGACAGCCAAGTCCTCCCAGCGCCTCTGCAGATGCTTCCCAGCGACTTCAGAGAGATCTGCGGCCAAAGCAAAATGTCTCGCTGATTAGGATGCCTCTTAGATCCAAATGTGCTTAAATACTGGAGCCCTCTGGAGGCATGTGGTTTGGACAAAGACGTGGTAGTTATTTTTAGGCAGCACAATGCACCTTTTAGTAAAGTTTTTCCACTCAGACACTTATTGCATGGCCATTTTGCAAGAGCAGCTATTCCAGAGCTAGCTTTGAGCTAACCTGGTCTCCTGGGGCTGCTGCCCACAGCAGTGACAGGGACCTGGTGGTCCCTCTGTTTGCTCAGCTACAGCTGCTGAAATGAAAGCCCCAAGGGAGAAACCCTTTTCATGAATATCTCAGTGGGTTTGGGGATGAAACTCATGAAAACCGTGACTTCTGGCCTGGCAGTTGTGCTCTTGGACCCCTCTCCTCTCCTGCAGGCAGAAGGAACAGGCAAGAGGTGCCCCAGGAGCAACAAGATGTAGAATCCAAACCATGTCCGTCATCCCTCCTTCCATCAGCAGGCTCAGGAAGACTGTTTTCAAAGCCGCCCATTTTTCACAATCCCTACTGGGAAAAGGACAATTAATAATAGAAAGAAGATGCAGTCAAGGTGTAAATGTCTCATCATTGATGCAGGGCAGCCCATTATTTTTAGTTTTTACGTTTCAGGCTCTGGCAAAGTACAGCATCAGTTTAAGAAGGGGTGTAAAGAAAGTTTCCTATAAAATCAAGAATGCTTCCTACATAAGTAGCAAACCAAACAGAGAGAGTAGTCTCTTAACTTTCCAAGTTTTTTATTTCTGCCTCATTTGCTGCTACCTCAGACTAACCAAAATCTCCATGTTTGTCTAATATAAAAAACCCCATATTTTTGCAAAACTCTTCAAGCCACAGTAGTTTAGCTCTACCACAATAATTTGACATTCTACTATAGCAAATTTTACTATATGAAACAAAACACTGGATATTTAAGAAAAAAAAAGAGGAGGAAATTATTTAATTAAATGTAGTCATTTCAGTGTACTTGATAGAAGACAGGAGGCATATTTTTCACCAGCCAAAAAATAACACTAGTCAAAGGCTACTTTATTCAGTGCATTTGCACCTCATGTGGCTGTTGGCTCTTTTATACCCATAAATTCACTCCCAAAGCAGATTCCACAAAATCCTTCTGGTCTGGGACCTGATGAATCCCACCCTGCCCCATAGGGCACCTGAATGATACCTGTACAAATAATCTCTGGTGTCATCATAGCACAAGTGAATTACAAGTGAGCTCAAAGCTACTTTGCATATCATTGCACACCACTAAGCTGTCCGAGACAGAACCACGGTCATTCAAAGGGAGAGAAAGGCCTGGAGAACACCATTGTGCCCAGCTATAACTCCTGCTGGGAGAAATATCTCTTCTGTCTTCTGGGGCATCGACTACAGGGACAACCCAGGATGACAAAACTCCTCATTTAGGTTTTTCAGAGAACTGCTCGAAGTTGGGTGAGACAAACAGAAGGCAAAAGTGAGGTGTGTGGGGAAAAGGTCAGTGCATGAACCTTTTCTGAGGAAAAAAGAAGCCACTGTGCATAGCAGAAATGTGGTTAGGTCTGAGGCTAGCAAAGGGTTCAGCTGAGAAACAAGGAGAGCACAGATAAGCTGAGAAGCCTTCAAGAAACCAGGTCCTTTGGGCAAAGCAGCCAACCTTCTACATTCAAAAGTCACCTGAAGACAGAAGGTGCCTGGAAGAGCAAGCTTTTAGTGCCAGCTCACGTACAACCTCATTGTTCAACCAGAATCGACACCAGAGAGGTTGGTTGACACAATGGTCTTTGGAGTTTGCCAGAGAGCCAGATGTTCCATGCCACGTGGGAGTTATCTTCCTCACCCTGGCATCTGGTTCCTGCAGCTGCTGGTAAAAGAAGGGGACAGGCACATTGTGCAGGGGGGCAGGTGGCACATTGCAGTGGCTTTTTCAAACAATTACCAAGAAGAAGTATTACAACAATTTTTGGCTGAAATGATACAGATAAACACCGTGAACAAGTTCTGTGAGCGTGGCTCAGGGAATCACTGAAATTAGTATTTATGTCTTGATATTTCAGAGTGCTGGGGTAGATGATTTCGGGAATGAAGGATTATTTGGCAATAAAGCCCTCTTTCTGGTGCTGTGCAAAAATCAGATCCTTAAGTGAGCAGGCAGGCAGGCTATGAGTTATCTTGTGCCCGCTCACACTGATTCATACCCTAAGGGCAGAACACCAAGCCCTGGTTAACCTTCCTGCAGGGCTGGGCATTTCAGAAACTACGTAGAGAATAAGCGAAGGGCTTCAAAAATTAGACAGAAAAAGAGTGATTCTCTTCATAAACAGACTGTGTTAGAGGCTGTTGCAAATCTGGCATCTCAATTATGTGCTGGGGTCAGACCACTGCCTTCATAAAGCTCTGTGGGGTCCTTCCCTCAAGGAGGGCATTTTCCAGTGTGAGCACAGGAACAAAAGCTCCGGGTGCAAATCCCTTCCCGATGGGGAGGGTTATCTGTTGCAGGTCCCCACGGGGCAGAAGTTACACCAGCTCCAGTGCTCCCCATCCTGGGTCCGAGGGTTTCCAGCCAGCCCTCCCTACCTTTTCTTGGCTGCTGCTCCCCCACCATCCCACTTCGGCCCTTGCTGATCTCCCTGGAGCTCAGAAGAGGCAATGGGAAGGTCTTAAGAAGAGAAGTCTGGAAAAATCGGGAATGCTTCCTAAAACCCTGGCTTGTGTGACATCCATCTGCTCAGAGCACACATTAGCGGGTTGTTTCTTCTAAATGCAAAGCTGTGATAAACTCAGCTGCTGTCGGGTCACCATCCTTATCCTTGGGAGTTAATTGGCTGAGATGAAAGGGGCTATTCCCACTCCACAGATAACTCCTGGCCTTCGTGCTGGGGCAGACCTCTGCATCCTACCGTGACAGATCCTGGGCCTTTTCGATTTTCCCAGAGCTTCCAAGGGAGCAGGGAGGGGGTTGGAGTGGCACTGGGCATCCTCGGGCTGCAGCTTGGACCATGCGTGGTGGCCCTGCTCAGCTCCCAAGCACTGCTGGCGGAACCATGGTGGAGCCTGGCAGATGTCTGAGTCACCAACACCTGCAATTAAGCGTAATTACCTAAGGGGAGTGTGTGTTACATGGAAACACAGTCCTGCCACGAGCACCGATGTTCAGAGGTAAACACAGAGCTGAGTGAAGAGATAAAAGTCCACTCTCTTGGAATTTTTAGTTTATTGGGTTTTTTTTTCATACAGGCCTGCTCACCCTTACAGAGCTGAGCCTTAGGGTGTGGATTTCTTTACAGAGACAGCGTTTAGGTGTTTGAGGGACACCCCTCTGCCCACCAGATGCCACGGTGGGATGAGGATCTGGCCATGTCCTCTGTGCAGAACGACCCCAGCAAATCCTACCCACGGCGGGATTGGTGAGACACTGCCATGAGGAAGTGAGGAATCTCAGCTTTCAGTGTGGTGGCAATCAGGACAGAGAAGGTGAGGTGAGCATCCAAAGAATTGGTGAAGATGGGCCCTGAAAGCTGGGAGCTCCCCATTTTGTGGTTTCTATGTGGTTTCAGTCACCTTGAGTGGGACTGAGCAGGAAAGGTAAAACAATGACCTAGATAACATTGCCGGGCAAAACAAAGGACAAGATGTTTATTGGGGAGTAGCTCCCGGCCGGCTCCAGTCAGGCTGCAAAGAGTTTACTCTTCTCAAGGCTAAATCTGAGATGAAAAGGAAGATCTCAAACGTTAAAGGACCCCAGGGCCCAGCCAGGGCTTGGGAAGGAGGGGAGTGGAGAGGCTGTGGAGCCGTGCCCACTGAAGAGAGCAGCCACATCTTTGAAAAAAGTAAAAATGGCTTTACTTGGATGGGGCTGGTTTGATGTTGATCTACCAGCTGTCAAGGCTCACGTGCCTTCAGACCAAAGGTGCAACAGGGTACAAAACCCCAGACAGATGTGCCAGAGCCACCTGGGGAAACTGCCCCTCTGCTTTGAGGGACCACTGTGCCACCTCCCGTTGGATCTCCTGTGTTGGACAGCATGCAACACCTCAAAAGAGACGCCAACACCTCCTCACCCGAAAAAAAAGAAGCACCTGGGGGAAAAAAAGCATTCCAAGGAAAAAAATTTTGAAAAACATCTCTCTTTGGGTTGAGGAAATTTTGGTGGTATCAGGCAAGATTTTCAAAAGTGGCTTGTAATTATAAAAAAAGAAGCCATAGGCTTGTGCCAAAGTCTCCTGAAGTTACCAGGGAAATGACCTTGGATCCGTCCTGATCAGGATTGAAAGGGATGGTGCATTATATAACCTCAACTTTATATTACAAATGCCTCAGGACACTGGGGTTTTTACACATCAGGCAGAGTACTCGGTGAGAGGCTTTGAGGTGGGAATTGCAGCCCTCTATTTTTCTGAGCATCACAGAAATGTATTAAGGCTGTAGGGAACATTAATATATTTTATTGGACAAGCCACTAGAGCTGGAAACAGCTTGTCAGCTGTTGGGCACACAAAAGCTTCCAGAATAAAAGCAAAAAAACTTAAAAGCTTTTAAAAAGTTCCCAGAAATCTCCCACTTGTGCCAACAACAGCTTAAATAAACCATCAAAAGTAGCCAGACAAAAACTAAAAATATTCAGAAGCTAAAGAAGTTCTGCAAGCATAGATCAACTTTGGAGAAATAATAGCTGCTTTGCTTGAAAGGCAAGATCTTTTCCTACAAAATAAAAAATCCTCATTTTTTCTAATTTTCTATCAAGACATGAAAATTTAATGAAGAGATTGATTGAAAACCAGCCAGGCTCGACACAGATGGAACTCTGACCCAAGCAGTTTTTATTGATTCAAAAATTCTAAATTTTTTCTAAAAATAGCACTATAGGAAATCCCTGTGGATTGGCAGGGTATTCTTGTGCTTGGTGGGAGGGCCTGAGCTGTCCAGGTATCTTGAATGAACTAGACCTGATGGAGAGAGAAATATTAATATTATGAATGAACCTGAAGTGGAGCATTCCAGCTCTGGAGCCTCATCCCATTTTGTGTTTGATCCTCTTCGGTGTCCAGGACCAGACAGCTCATGAGGCTGAAGCTCTTCCAGTCACTGGATTTGGATTTCCGAGAAATTCAGTTGAAAAGACAAACGAATTCAAGGCAAAAGAGAATACTTCTCATTTTCTGTATCCTGCTTCCCTTGTTTTGTGAGTTGTAAGGAAGATTAGACAATTTCCTGTGAACCTGTACAGCTGAAGAGTTACTTGATCACTTATTACCCAGGCACTTGCTGCCTGCTTTGCCTACCTAGAAGGCATTAAAAAAATAGAAGATTTTGCCCAGGTAAGAGCTTGGATATTACTTTGACATTTCTTATTCATATTCAAAATCTGCCATGCTGGGCCAATCCCTGCATCTCCTCTCATTCCACACACTTCCACATCGGAAGAGAAGGCAGATGTTAAAAGCAAAGTCCACAGGTTGTGCTTATTGTTTGCTCTGCAAAAGGCGTTTCAAGGGAGGCTGACATCACGGCTCAACCATGGGCACCAAGGAAGGATCCCATGATCCGTAGGCCAGGATTGAAATGAGGATGGCAGAGCAGCGTCTCCCTCTCTTTGGGCTCCTTATTGAGCTGAGGTTCTTGTCAGAGGCACAAACCCCCAGCCCCCTGCGACGTCAGGCATTTGTTTAAGTCATGGCGGCTGCCAGAAGAAAATAGCTGTCAGTGTAAAATTACAAATCGTTCTGCATAATGCCATGCTGATTACCATGAAAGCAACGGCAGGACTCAAATTTTACTCCTTTTTTTTTCCCCGTCTTTGTTGCTCAAGGCGGCAGCCTCACCAAGGCAGCATTTTGTGCTCAGCTCTGTGTGGCTGGCCCGAAATCACTTCTGCATTGCTCTTTTGCCACTTGACAAAAAAGTTCAGCAGGTACCTTAGGGCAGGTGGGTGATCCTACAGCAAAGCATCTTTATGAAAAGGTCTCCTGCTCAGATTCCCGTCAGCAACAGCATGAGGGAAGCAATTTTCACCTTCCTTTTCACGGAAAGCCCAGAGAAGGGAAGCACAAAAGCCTGAAGTCACTTGCCCTTGCCTGCATTCGCAACACAAGTGGCAAAAAAGGACTTTGCACTTGGATGTCTGGAGCCAAGGGGATTGACACACCCAGCCACTCGCCCGGGGATCCCTCAAGTGCCTGGAGCATGATGCTGCCATCCAGCAGAGCTCAGCTAACATCCACCACCCCCAGTGTTTACCCTGAGTATTGCTCTGTAGTCGTGGCTACGCTTCCCACAAAACCTGATTTAGATTGTTTAAGATGAGCTCAGGTTAAACCATGACATCAGTGTCATCGTGTTTTTGCAGTAGGAAGGTCCTGGAAATTTTGACCAGGGGGATAATTAATGAGGGATGCTTGAGAAGGTGCTATTTTGTGATGAGTATTTATCCAAAGGGAATCCTCTGCCGAGAGAGAGTATTTTGTAGTCATGACAAAAGCTGGCACTTAATTCTACTTGATGTGAAGAAAAAAAGATCATTGTCAACATTTATTTCTTTCTTCTAGAGAATAAGAGACTGCTTGACTCAGGGACTTTGCTGTGGGGAGTCATCTGGATTAAAAAATAATTAGGAGAGATGTAGAAATGAAGTATGACAAGGGCCATAGTTATGAAACGAGAAGCAGAAGACGGGCTGGTCCTTTCACCTTAGCCATCAGTAAACCCAGCTAATCCAACCACAAACGAAACGTATTTCATTGCCTCTCCCTGCCTGGACAGCCAGGGCTCCTGCAATCACATCCCCCTGGAAAAAGCAGGAGAGTACCTGGGGCATCAGAGTAGTGCTTGGACAGCCAGATGTGCCTGTTGGCTCCACACTGTGCCCTGCCTTGGTCAGAAGGGCTTTGCCAGAACACTGCAGAGCTGGAGGTGTTGTGCTGGCCCCATTTCATGCAGCTGGACTCTAACCCAAATTCATTATATATGTGCTCCACTCGGTAAACATGTAGATGTCTCACAGATGTCTCCTTCCTTCTGTCCTGTAGCAATTTTACGTGGTAAAACTGCAGTTCATGTGGTGTGTTGATAAAATTCTGTCTTTGCTGCACCCAGTGCCGCTGATGCGAGGCTGTGGCTGAAGGGGAAGTAGAGAGAGGGGGTTTAGGGTGGTGCTCAGGTGCTCTGCTGATCCCCACTCCCAAAGATTCTTCTCAAAGAAGTCTGAAGGGTCTTTGTGAAGAGCCTGAAGATGGGACTTTTGGACTCTGGGAGGGTCTATGGATCACAAGAGCATCTGGAAAATGTGCCAAAACATGGGGTCCTGCAATAAATAAAAGGCATCCAGCCCTCAGAAGAGCTGACATGTCCCCCTCTCACGCAGGATCCTGCTCTGGGTACAGTGGAATCCACCACTAGTTCACCATCAGGCTTCCCAAAGACTTAGAATCCACTGTAAATGAGGCTTTCTGCCTATTAACCCACGCCTGGAAATGCTGTCTTCCCTCTTCCTGTCATCACAGAGTTGCCAACAGTGCCATTTCAGAGAGCAAAGAAGAGACGTTCATCTTCTTCAGTAACACCCTCAGTTTTCGCTTAGGTCAAGATGTGCTCATCTACCATTTTCTGGTGAATCACAAGCCAGAAAAAGATCCTGGATGCTTCAGAGAAGGGCTGCACGAAGCCCTCAGTCACCATGAGTCACTTCTCTGCCAAATGCTAATTTTGCATCAGAAGCGTGTTTTACTTTTGAGAGGACTTTCTTTTCTTTTTTTTTTCTTCTCAGTTCAGTCATTTGAGGACACATCCTGCCTGGGAGGCGGTGAGCACCCAAAAATCCTGTGAAATTTGTGGGTGCCAGAGCTTCTTATGTGGGATTTGGGACTAGAGCTTCCTTGGCTGTTACTTAGTGTAGACGTCCTGATTTCAGAGGAGCAACTTAATTTTGCAATCAGTATGGTGGTCTAAGCAGGATGTTAAAAAATAATCAGAAAAGGTGAAGCTTCACATAGTAAGGAGGATTTCTCAGGGGGTCACTGAAACCACATCTTTGTTTTCCTTCTTTGAACTATTTGCTGCCATCGTACTTGAAAAAAATCTTATTCCCAATGACAGCAATAAGGATGTCTGGCAGGTTTTATGGCATTTTCAGGACTTTTCCCCTCTCCCAATCTGTATACTTGATCTTTACTTATGTGCTTCTCCCTTTTACTTTCTTCATTTCATCAAGCTAAACCACGTGAGTGTTAACTGCCATGGTAAATACGTGTCAACGAGTTAAGAGGAAATAGAGCAGTAGTACCACCACAAACTTCCCTTTTCCTTGTGGATAAAACTTGGTAGGTCTTGTTGGATCCACACACGCTGGCATGTTTACAGGCATGTTTTAAACACCAGCCTTCAGTGGGCAAAGCCTCTGGATGCACATTGTGCAGGAAGATGAAGCTTGCAGAGGACACCTGTCCTCAGAAATGGAGTCAGTGAGGATACCAGAGATACGGCCCTGTTCCCCAACAAACAGGGTAGATGCTGCTCCACAAGCAGCCACATGGAAGTTTCTCCTCTTCCTTCCTTCCCCATCTAGCTGAAGGTTAGAGGTTCCCACCTAATCAAATGTTGGAGTGGAGGCTGCAGATGGAGGACAACCTGCAGAGCCAAGCTGTGCTTGCTTGGTAGGGTAACGTGGAGCAGCTCCATTGGGGAACACAAAGCCAAGGTGGAGAGGGAGGCAGACAAAAAAAAGAAAGACAGAGAGGAAGCAGAATCCAAAAAATTCTTCTAGCCCCCTCTCCCACCATGAGCATGATCACTGTACACTCACATAAACACTTAAATGCCTGCTAAAAAGCCTGAAACACCAAGGAAAACACACTCTGTAGCCCCAGAGGCAGTAGGAAGAATGAAGAGAGATATCCACCCTCCTCCAGGAGATGTGGGACATAACCTGGCACAGGGAAACCCACTCTGCTTCCTGCTTGAATCATGCCCAAGTAATGTCTTCAGTGCTGAGACCATGAGTGAGGGCTTCTAATGATTTATTTACATCTGGGATGGTGTCCCCTTGGTGCCTGCATAGCTGTGTGCAGGGCTGGAGCTCGCTAGTGAGAGGTGGGAAAGCTCTATCAAATCATGAAGCCTCTCCCCTGAAGCACAGGGCCTGTGCTCTCCATCTGATAGAGGCTGATACTGCAGTTTATCTCTGTCAGAAGCGCTGCGAACACTTAGCGTCCGTCTCTTAATTTCATTGTTTTCTTAAAATACCACGTCCTTGGGCTCCGCTGTTATTTCGGCAGAAAAAGGGAAAGGCGAGGAGGGAATTGTGCTTAAGCAACCTGACGGAGGTGACCGGGTGGATGGGGTGGGAGCGGTGGATGTTCCTTCCCTCGGCTCCAGCGAGGCTTTGACACTGCCTCCCGTGACAGCCCCTGGACAAAGCGCAGGTGGGAGGGGAGGACGGCAGGGTGGGTTGGAAAGCAGCTGAGTGTCTGGGTCCAGAGGGTCGTGGCTGGTGGCACAAAGCCCACTCGGGGGAAAACGGTGCAGCCAGGGATGGACAGTGGGACCCCCCAGTGCTGCCCCACATCCCCGTTACGGACCTCAAGGAGAGAATAGGGATGAATCCACAGGGAATTCACAGGCGATACAGGACAAGGTGACCTCCAGAGGTCTCTTCCTGCCTCAACCCTGCTGTGATTCGGATTCCCCTTCTGGCTTTTTTTCCAATGAGGAAGTCTTCTCTGCGTCATGTTGCCTATATTCTTCTAGGAATCGCCATCCAAGATATGTGGCATCATCAGCCAGAGATTTCCAGCGTGGGGAAACGGAGTCCTATTCCCAGGGTTTCAAAGGCAGATATTCAGCAACCAGTGCTAGCTTTGATCAGGTATTTCACTGCTCTTTCCCAAAGGGATAATACATTAATCATAATCTTCAGTGGGTTTCAGCAACTATGGGATTTTTCAATCCAGTGAACCAGAGCTGTGTTACAGCCCCATGATATTAGCAGAGCCTTCCTGCATTACACTTTGCCCATAAGTTTTATTTCAATAGGGGAAACCATCCGTTCCCTGCCACCTCCTGAGTTGGCCAGACATTCACAAGTCTATTGCTAACCTGCTTTCTCTAATGAAAGCATCAATTCCCAGCAGCGATAGTTGTCATTAAATCAATAAGACATGTAACCCATTCTTCTGGTGCCTCACAAAAGTGCTCAAGCAAATTGTTAACAAGATTTGCTAATGCTGGGGTCCCACAGTCCAGAAGTCTCTGCAAAAAATAATGATATTTGGCTCACAGAAGAACCTTCCTGCTTCGCTTTGTTCTCTGAAATATTTTAACCCTGTTTTCCTTACAATTTTTCAGTGTTTGAAACCTGTGGAACAACTTTGCTTGGGTGGAGGCAGCTCAGGCTGGAACAAAGCACTGACAGCACGTATCAAGGATAGTTTTCTGCAGGTAGTCAAACACTGCCTCAGAGACTGTCAGTTCTTGGTTTGCCCAGCAATTTATTTTTCCCCCAGGAAAGCACTAAACTAGCTCCTAGTAATCCCTAAGGGTTTTCCTTCTCTCCCTGGGATCTAGTCCCAATATTTTTCCTAAATCACTTGAATGTAAAACGATGGCCTCTTGTAGTCTCCCAACGCTCTTCTGGGTGGTAAAAAACCTGTTCCTGGAAATCTGGAGGCCAGCTAATGTTTTGAGGATGATGAAATGACCCAAAGGTTGGCAGGTTGGCAGTTTTGCCTCCTGAATATTTCCTGACATTAAAGTGCAGCTGACGTGGCTTTTCTCTCAAGCACTGGGAGCAGCACATGCTGACGAGGGAGTGCTTCTATGGTAAGAACCAGCCTTTTTTACTGGTTTTACAGGGTTTTGGTGTCTGGGCCTGACCATCTCCCTGAAAGACCTTCACCAGTGTTTGTGTGTGCATTGACATAGTGGGATTGAGGGCTGCAAAAGTAAGGATCCTACCACTGACCTTCTGGCTTGCAGACCATAATTAGTTTAAGTCTGAAAAGCATGGCAACAGCAAAACACATCGTGTGTCTGTTCAGAGAGGCAAGCAGGGAAGGAGGGTGATGATGCTTGAGGAAGAAGAGAAATATAAAAGGAGTGAACAAGCTGGCAAAGGGGCCAGGAATGCTTGAGTACGAAGATGCAGAGAATCAAGCTGATTATGAAGGAGCAGAGGCTGTGCTTCAGAGCATAAAGGGGAGCAGCACAGTGAGACACGGAGGAGCAGGACTGACAGGGAGATGGATCGGATGGGCAAGCCGTGGATTGAAGGCAGAGGCACAAAAGGGCAAGGACGGATACGCGCAGCTTTGCAATTAGCAGCTGTGATTTATGGTGGCTTCTTTGTCTTACCATCCTCCCCTGGCAGATGTCCTGCCAGCAGGGGCAGTCGAGGGGTATCCAGGGAGGGGACGGAGGGGGTTTTAAATAGTCAGACTAACGGTGAGGTATGGAAGGCACTTTCTAGTAATCCGTACAGCCTGCCCAGGCAATGCTCATTAGCAATATATATTCTAAATGAAATAGTGGCTGACCTTTTTGCAATAATTTTAGGAGATTTCTTCTCCATCTACCCCAGTATTTGTGCTTCTCACAGCAGGTTTCTGATCCATCAGACAGAGCCTGAGCACTCAAAGCTGGTTTGGGCTTCAGCTGGTGGCTGCTGAGGGGCTGGGGGAGTTAAACAGGAATGAAGGTGGCGCAGAGGAAAAACGTCCTTTGTTGGCACAAATCTGCTGCGCTGCTCCCTGATCCTTTCTCCTCATCCTGATCATCCCCTTCCTTCTGTACACACACCCACAAGTTTCTGTCCCATCCCTGTGCCAAAGCTCAAAGCATTGTGATTTGCACGGCCGTCATGCAAGGCGGGACTGCGAGGCTGATGGAGAAGCTCCAAACCAGGAAGGGGGCTCAGATATTTAACTTTGCTTTATTTTCAATGAGTTGTTTATACCTCTGCAAGATGAACACCGTCAGCAGGGAGCAATGGGCTAATCCTAACCTGGTGATGCCCCAAAGGGAGCTCCATCACCCCCACTCCCTGCCACAAAGGAGAGGACATCTGAAGGAGGGACTGGGGCTGCACAGAAGGAGCAGGAGACAACAGGGAATTTGGGAAAGGAGGGATGCACTCCCTTGAGAGCAGAGGTCAGAGAGGCTCCAATGTTTGGAGGGAACCAGCTGCAGCCACAGCAAAGGCAAGTGGTGGGGCCGGAGGGGTGCACGGGTGACCACAAGCTCCCCCGCTGGGAGTCCCTCGGGGAGTGAGTCAGGACATGTGGGCTCACTCTTTCCTATAATAGTTAGGGCCAAGGGTGTTTACCCTGTCTGCTTGGGCAGCTCGAGCACAGGCACCCTTTGTAGTCCTGCAGGAACCCACCTGCAGCTCCAGGCTGATGGGCTTCATGCCCAGGGCACCTCGGGACTCGTGTCCCACTCGGGGGAATCAAGAAATAAAGCTCCTGGTATTGACTGTGTTAATAATGACACCGTAGACACTTACATAAAGGCAGCTACATGAGTATATTAACTTTCCTTCATTGTTCAATAGCTCCAGAAAAGCTGATGCTTGGAGTGAGCACACTTCAGTAAATCACTTTTTTCGGCCTGGCCTAGAAACGAGACTAAATTGCACTTTTTTCCCCTCCCTTAATCTGCTTTTGAAATTTCTTTTGCTGTTTTTCTCTCATCTGCAGGTCCTTTAGATGAGCTGCAGATACCTGCTTGTCCAGCTTGACTGCTTTTTCTTAATATCCCACGCTCTTCCTAGTATTCCTTGGAGGCCGAAGCAGCTCCCCTGCCCTTAGAGGAGCTCAGGAGGAGCTTCGCCTGGGAAACGGGGATTTGCTGCCTCTTAGGCTGAGCAAGAGCACACGCTGTGGTAGTAAAGCATTAAATCTCCTCTGGCATTTTGTGTAAGAGATACAACCCTGAGGTTTTCTGTCTGGTCTGGGGAATGGGCATCCCTGGTTTTCCTCTAGGGGAATCTGTGAACAGCGACTTAGAAATGCAAGTCAGGTGAAATACAGGTATCCCCATTTCCAGTGGCAGCTTTTCGGAGAGTCAGAATACCCATAAAAGGTGCAAACAGCTGCAGGGGACAGTGTCCCAAGCTTGCTCCTGACAAGAGCACATCCCTGTGCTTGGAGGTAACTTCTCCCAGCTGAGTCCTGCTTCCCCCTGGAGCCAGGAGCCTGCAGCAAGCAGACTCTTGAGAAGATGCCTTGTCAGAGGTGCCTCAGTCAAGCATCCGTGGATCTCAAATTAAGAAGGAAAAGTGAAGTGAATCCATTTTTATCCTGGAAAGCAGAGGTTACTGGCCCAGCCTGGCTCAGTGGGGTGCTTCCAGCTCTCCAGAGGAGAGCTGAGGTTTGCCCTTTGCCTGCTTGGAGCAGTTTTGACAGGTTCAGGAGGGAGGGAAGCAGTGAGAAAAAGGATGGGAATAAATAAAATAAAGGCAGGAGAGAGAGAAATTATTTATGTTAATACTCACTGCCCACCTGCAGAAAGGGAAAGAAACATGCTTGGGTGTTTGTTGCCCTTTCAAAAACACATAGAAATGAAAGTGCATAAATTGTTTGAAAAAACAACACCTGCCAAACTGAAGGGGAGGAGGAGGAGGAGGGGAGAAAAGAAGAAGACATCAATTGGAGGGAGAGTGGAAAATATTTTGATTGAAAAATGTCAACAAGCTCTCCTAGAAGCAACAACAAGCAGCAGTGATTGTGTTTGTACAAAACAAGCCCTTCTTCCTGATGTAGAAGATTGATTTTGTTTTTCCCATATGAAAGCCAAATAAAAACCCCCAGATACCCCAGCTCCATCCAGTGAACTCCCCAGAAAACTTTGGGTTGCAGAGAGGAGAAAATGAGAAAAAAAAACCCCTCAGAAACAAAATATGACAGCAAGGTCCAGATCCCCATAGACCTAAAAATAGCCCTGAAGGCTGGACTCTGTGCTGGCAATGACGTTTCAGTGGAGAAGCTCTTCCTGCACATCCTGGCTCATAGCTCAAATCCAGGCACAGAAAGGGATTTTTGAGGTGTTTGGGTTGTTTGCAGGTTTAGTGCCTCACCAATGACTTCTAGGTTTTTTTATTCCCTAATCCTATGAGAGCACTGTAGGCTGAGAGAGACGTAATCCAGACTCTTGAATGAATCTCGCAGAGTTTTGTTCTTAGACAGAAAATGAATTAGGTTAAGCAGGGATTAGAGGAGACACACCACATGCCCACTTGACCCCATGCAATCGCAATTGTTTATGTGTGAGCTGGAGGAAAAATTGGTTTGGGAAAAAGAGTAGGTATAATAAATGAACGGGTTTTCCAAAGGGGAAAAAAAAAAAAGTAAGCTTGGAGGGTTGGGGAGCCTTTTTTCATATGGCACTTCCCATGGTATTGAATAGCCCTGCAGGTGTGGGGGGAAATATATCTAAGATGGAGACAGTATCCATGAAAAGATGGAGGCTCAGTGGCTCTGGATAAGTCTGGAAATACTGAGACAAAGCTTCCCTGAGCTAAGAAGGCTGGATAGGGAAAGGATACCTTTAGACAGCGAAGATCGTGAAGATTCAGGTGGTGTTTCACAAACTGCAGCAGTGGGTGGTGATGGCCTGTGGATCATCTTCCTTAACCCTGGCATTTCTCTGGCCCTGAGAGGCCAGATTCTGCCCTGCCTGCCATGCTGGAGCCGGGCTTGCTGAGCATGGAGCACAATGCCTGCCTTCTGGATTTTCTATTTCAAGCAGCTTCCGTCAGAGGTGAGGAGTTGAAAGTTGCCATGCCGACAGGGAAATTTCAGGCCCTAAAATAGTCAAAACTTGCTCCTGCATCATGTGAGTGTGCGTGTACTTCCTGCGAGGGAGGCGAGGACCCAGCTAGGAGGGTGCAGGGAGGCTGTAAGGATCTTTCCTATGCAGGGAGGGAAACCATCCTCTCGAGAAAACATCTGTAGGATGCTATCAGTCCCCTTTCCCATACCTATAGCGTATCTGGATAAATTAAGCAGCAGCGGGCATCAGACCGCATCAGCAGTGGGGGGGATCTTAATGATCACAGCATTAAAAACAACGATTCTTCCCGTTTTCACTGTTACTGCCACTGCTAGAGGTCTTAGGCTCTGGATCTTGGTAAGGAATCCAGTCCTCAGGGAGAGACACAGAGAGCAGAGGAAAAGGAAAAGGGTGATTTTTAAAAGGGAATATGTATTTCTCAAGGAGTTCTTGCCATGTGCTTGTGGAGCGTTAGTGGTCCATCAGGATGTAAAATATTTGCAGCTGTGTGCTGGAGATACCCAAGGGCTGCACCAAGCACCCAGCTACATCCTGTCGATCACGGACCTGAAATATCCTGTCACACAGGGCTAAATGGGCTTGGATTTGCCTTTTTCCTGCTGTTCAATCCCATTTCACCAAAAATCCCCAAATGTGGATTTTTTTTGTACGTTCTTTAAAACTGGAGTAGACCCTGCAGAAATGCCTAAACTATTCAAACACATGACACAGATCTGACAGTGGTTAGGAGACATTTTTGTCCCTTGTGCATGCTTGAGAGAGGTTATTCTCCAGTCTCACAGAAGCACAAACAGAAATGCTGTTTAGACATCCCTGAATGAGGAGAAAATCTATTCCCTATACATGCCCTCATAAATGAACCCCAGCAGAGCCCACGAAGCTCCTCGCCGCATTTTGGCAGGGAGAAATCACAGCTCACCTTCCATTTCCCACATTCTGCCTTTTTTTTCTCCCTCCCTCTCTCCTATTGTTTTTTCCTCCAGCCAGTTGTCGCTTCGCAGTCCACGCTTACAAATGTAATTTCTTCTGATGTATGAATATTTCACAAGCGCTCCCTCCCCGGGGACGCTGCCTGTGAGGAGGAGGCAGCCTCTGCGGGGATGGAAATGGTAGCAAACGACATTCTTAATGAAAGATCTCTTCTCCAAGGGCGTCTCTGCAGAAGAGAACACCATCGTGCAAGAGCTCCCAGCTCGTCAGAGCACGCCCTGCTCTCCGGCTGCTTGAATTGCCTTTGGCCACGGGTGGTGGATGTATAGAAAAATACAGCTCGGTCTTTTCCCAGGATACACGATTTTGTAGGCTTGGAGGGTCGTGGGATGCTCTGATCTGAGCTCCTTATAAAACTTATAAAACATATCCTCCCTTCTGTAGATGCACAACGGCATAACCCAGAGAGTGACATGGTGCTTTGGGTGAAGTATTTTTCACCCGATGTCTAGATGGAGGAAATTCATCACATAATTCCATCCGTCCTGATGCATGTAAGTAGCTGATAGTCAAAATACGCATCTATTGCAAACGACCAATTAAGCATCTTCCCCGAAGAAATGTGCACATGGACCCGAGTTTCCCTGCACCTCCACATCTCCTCCCCACAAAACCTCCCTGACCATCCCTTCTACACCCGCAGGCCACCAAGAGCGGCTGGCATCCAACTGATGTGCTTTCCCAGGCACCTGTGACCTCCAGACCCCTACAAAGTTTTTGGGTGAGATCTCCACTCACTCCATCTCAGCTTTCTGTGACCCATCAAGACTCAGAACGGTACACAGATATTGGTTGATACAGACAATATTTATATCGTGTTGAGATATATATATGCAGTATACAGCTGACCCCAGCAATATGTATATATCTGCGTGTATATATCCCTCTGTGTGTAGAGAGCTGCCTTGTAGACCTCTGTCTGTCTCAGATATCGGAATGATACGTCTCAGATAAATATCTTTGTCGCTGATGGGAGCAGCAAGCGCCGCCCATGCCGCGCAGCGGCCCCGGTGCCGTCTGTCTCTCCGGCAGTGGGTGGCACTGTGCAATCAGAATAGCTTTGCTTTCCCTTTATTCCACTGCCTTCACCTTTCAGCTCAAACGCTGGGGTTTGAGCCCTGCGGTTCCGGAGGGACAGGGGGTTCAGCGCCCACAGCATCTCAACGCTGAGGTTCATCGCACGGGAACTGGAGGATGCTTCTCCATGAAAACCCGAAATGGTAAAGTTACTCCAAAGGCTGAGCTTGGTTTGAGCTGTGATCTTCATTACTCCTGTTATTTAAGAAGAAGTAAGTATTTATTGGGATAAATCAAGTGAGATTGCTACTTTCCCCGCTTTTTTTCCTTGAAAAAGGCAGAGAATAATTTCTAGTCTACTTTTCCAGGATGGTGTGATTTTGTGACACTCCCTCTCCTACGTACAACTTCAAAATATTGAGAGTTAGTGTCGTGACTTGCTCCTGATAAGAAGAGACGTGGACCTTGACTGGCATCTGTTGCAATAATTTTTATTTGTGTTTAACTTCTGTTAGAGATGCAAGGGAGGTACTTGAGCCTGACTTTCATCTGCCCTAGTACTTTCTCATCAGCAAGCTCTCCCTAATTACCTCCCATTGCAAAAATTCTGCCAAATTGAATGGACCTCAAGTGAACAACAGTAAGATGGTGTGGTCCGTGAGTCCCTGAGCGATGGCACAGTCAGGTTCATCATGAGGGGAAAGAACACAGGAATGTTTGCCCAGCTGGGCTGAGCTCGTATGAAAATGTTGTTCTCAAAAAAATTAAGAAAGTTTCTGCACTATTAGCAAGCACTGAGCTGTATGGCAAACTGTATCTAAAAGCTGAATGGATTTTTTAAAAGCTAAACCACAACCTCGTCTGGGAAACTGTGGGATGATAAAGAAACTATGAGAAAACAACCACGTATTCATGACAAAAATGCAGAATCTCCTGACACCTCAAAGCAAGAGCAGGTCACAAGGTGGCCCACGCACCAGAGTAAAACCCAGTGCACCGCGTTGGGTAAACCCCAAAGCAGAATTTCTCAGGCAATGGCTGGTGAGCCATTTCCCAGCAATACACTATACCAGGAGGTGTCAGTGTCTCCTGCCTCTGCTCTGTGTGCTTGGGAGGAGTTTATGGTAGGAGCTGCTCAGAGTTTGCAGCTGGGACTCTGGGATCTGTTCAATGGAAAGCTGCCCCTGCCTTAAGTAGAGGAATGGGACCAGCTTTCAACAACAGCATGGTCCACAGAGAAAAGCAGCAGAGTTTATAGGGGTCAGTAGGAGAATTAAAACTTCTGTTTGGTTCTTCAAATAGAGCAGGGGGAAATCCACATCCATACAAGTCCTGGGTTTACCCTAATGAAAATGACCCCTAAATAGGAGCAAAACATTTTAGTCAGGCAGCCCAAGGTGATGTGGTACCCCGCTGAAGGAGGGTTTGTAAAACAACAGTGCATCATCTCTCTGGGGGGTATTTTACCTGAGGGCCCTTCCACTCTGTCAGTCTTGGCCAGTTCAACTTGCCTGAGGCAGATGAGGACCCAAGTGAGGAAACTGCAGCACAATCATCTTCAGAGCCAAAAGTGTTGTGTGACCCCAGGAGCTGCTGGCTGTGCCTGCAGCGCCTCGGGCTCAGTTTAGAGGACAGGCTGTGCCCAGCCTGGCACACGGACTATGCGGACACATCCATCAGCAAGGATAGAAGTCATGCCTGGGCAATAAAATGCAAACAAAGTGAGTCTGCTGAACTGGAAATGCTCGATGTCACGCAATGGGGCCTGTGGTGGTGCTGGCAGCCAGGAGGGCTTAGGGTAACTCTGCTTGTGGTGGTGGCGTGGGATCAAGCTTCGTTTCCCAAAGAGAGCACCCCCAGGACCTCAGAAAGCTATAGCTTACTTTGGAGCTGTGCAGCAGCTAATCATTCTCTCAGATATTTGGAGGAAGCCTTTGGAAGAATAACAGTGCTTCTTCTGAGGGCCCAGACTAGAGAAAAGACTTTCACAGCACTCAGAAACCTGGTCCTGACATGCAGGGAGAGTAGCAGATGGTCATCAAATCTCTCTGAGGTGCAGCGAGAGGCTGGGCAAGCACACACAGGACTGGTACCACATGGTGGATGCTCACTACAGACCCCAGGAGAGCTACACCAGCAAAAGGACATGACTGTGCTGGGAGACTACTGCTTTTTCCACTTCCAGAAGATACCTCTTTGGCAACTGCAAAGCACACTCCACTTTTACAGGCTAGAGCAGGTGACTGGTGTCTCTAGGTACCACTATGTCCACCTCAGGGGATGAAGGCTGCTATGATGCGGGCCCGTGACCAATCCCAAACCCTTTGTGCACAGACTGTGTGTCTGCTTTCACAGTCATACCCTGCTCTTCTTTATTTTAAAGTAAACGACTCCGTGGGCCTTATGCCAGCGCTTCAGGTTCTACAGTGTCTATACATCAGTTGTGTCTAGATCCCAAGGTAGGGTAGCTCCAGCAAGGTCCATCTTAGTGGGGCTGCAGGGGAAAACAAGAGGCTCTTGTCCCAGGGGTGGTCTGGGTGTGAGAAAACACCTGTTTCCCCGAGGCACACTGACTTCGTACACCTCAGCATCTGAACTGGCAAAGACCTCAACACAATGTCAGCCCCCCTGCTCCCTTTTGCAGACGCCCTGGGGCTCAGGGGTACGAACCACATGGGCCAGACCTTCACTCTCTCCTTCACAGCATGTTCTCTGCTTGGATGGGCAGTGCAATAGCAGGGGAGCACTGAGTGACAACACCTGCTGCTGTGGTTGCTGTCCACAGAGTACGGGTTTCGTTTATGCTGGTGGAAAAGCCAAAATCTGCACTTGTGGTGAAATCTGTGAGGTTTTACGGAAAATCAGGCAACTATGGCCCTGTCATCTATGCCAGAGCTGGAGGTTTCTTGTAAGTTTCTAGAGTTTCTAGAGTTTCCCCTGACCTCTAGTCTCCAATCTTTCTTACTCCAGTGGGAGCAGAAGCTCATCGCCCAAGATCTGCCCCCACCGTTCCCTTTCCATACAACATGTGCCTCAGTTCCACGTGCCTTGAGTGGCAAAATTAAATTCTACCTCTGCAGCTGGCAAAAGTCAGACTTTGCCCAGACTTGTGCCTGTCCAGTGCCCACACAGGCTGCAATGCTCGGAAAAGCCTAAGGCCAAAGCCCTTGGCTCAGACTTGTTCTCCCGGCTTTGCTCACCATCACTCCTCATCATGCCAGGTGTGGACATTGTGGTTGGTGTGGTGGAGTCACAGCCCTGGCCTGAAGTCCTTGCTGTCAACAAGACGCCCTTTATGAAACAATTTCTGCCAGGGTCATTTAATGAGAAGTGTTTTGCCTTGTTTTATCTCAGTCGCACGCCTCAGTGGGGCTGGCGGGAGGTTTGCTCCAGCAGGGCTGGTGTCTCATCCGGGAGCCAGAGGCTCCCAGAAGTGGCTTTTCTGAAATTAGTCTGCTTGTGACTCACAAACTTGTGTCTTACTTTCAGATGAGAGAGAGAGATACGATAGAGAGGAAGGATGAGTAAATAGGCAGACTGGTGCAAGTTTCATCCCAGGCTCTGCAAATTGCTTTAACTACATTAGAGACATTGTTGGTGGGCTTTAGACCTGTAATTCCTGCCTGTTCCTCCCCTCTGAGCAGAAAACGAGAGGATTTCATTTCCTCACCAGGACCAACGCACAGTTCTGGGACGGTGAAATGACTCCTCATGCTTGTGTGCTGTGGGGGCTTGAGCAGCAGCATGGCCATGGGAAGTGTACAGGGGCTGCTGGGTTTGCCCAGAAAACCTTCACCAAAATCTGTTCCGCTTCCCATCAGCCTTCCCATACGCCTGAGATCTGGAAGTGGAAACTCTGCATAACGTAACCAGACCTAGGGAGGAGTAAGGAAGGAGCCAGCAACAAGAAGCTGGGTAAAACTTCATGCATCCCATGTCCCTTCATGCTGGATACCTGCTTCACACATGGTGGGTGAAAAGCTCCCAGGAAATTATTTCAGAATATGCACAAGGTTAAAAGAGAATTGCTGTTTTCCTGCTGGCTACAAGAGAGCCAAGAGTACAGCCAAACACCTGGCTGCAACCGTTTAATAATTGGAAATTTGAATTATGGGAAATTTTAATTTCACTGAATGCATTTAGAAATAATAGCTGTATTTGCCAGTGCGGCTTCTGATACAGTGACAAGAGAAGCTCCTAAGATATTTGTGGGGTTTTCACTTCTGGAATTGGTTTATCTGGTGTTAATGAAAATCTAGGCTATATTTACAAGTTCCCTCCACTGCCAGTCGGAATTCTTTTCCATAGATTCCAGGTCCTGGGGAAGGGACCAGAGCCATGAATACGGCATTTCTCTGTCTGGGAGCCAGACCTGTGTACCCTAAGTATGTGTGTGTACCCTCACAGAAACTAACACATCCCTTCTTGTTTATCTAGTTCTGCCTCTTGTGAAATACTTCTACCAGATTCTGTACATTTTCAGCCCAGTTGCTCTGAATTTAATTACCCAATCTAGCTAAAACTGTTTAAATGCAGTTAGCCAATGCAATTATCCAATAATAGAATAAGTCCAAAAATTAAAAGCAGCAGAAAGAAAAAAGAGGGGAGGAAAAAAGAAAACAGAGGCATTTGAATCAGATTTTTAAAAATTAATTTCCCTGTTTGACAGTATGGAGGGAACAACCCTCTGCAGCTAGAAAAAGACTGGTTTCAAAGCAGAAAGAACCCAACCCTGCTTTATCACTAAAATTAATTTTTTGAAAACAGTTTTCTGCCTGAAAATGCTAATGCAGGGAAGATTTTTGCCATTTTCCCTGAGGTCCTCTTCAGTCACCTGGAGGCACGAGAGACGATCTTGCCTTGTTCCACGTGAGCGGGATCAACCGTGGTCAATGTCCCATAAAGAAAAATGCATCCAGAACCCGCTGGAGCTGGCTGGTGATGCTGTCCCGTGAAAGATGCTGAGCCCTGGTGATGTCCTTGTGTTTTGGGGGAATCATTTGGGGATGAAGTGGGAATTTTGCTCCAGATGTGCAGGCAGATGCTCTGTCATGCACAGCAGCAGCATCTCAAAAGTTTGTGTCCCCTTCTCCCAAAACGGCACTTCCAAGGACATCATATGGTCACTGACTCAGCCTTCACTGAGAGGCCCTGAAGTTGAGGGCTACTGATCAGCTCAGACCCTTTCTTTGCTGATTCCTCACCATTTCCTGCACCATGTGAACAGCCACATTAAACATCCAGACACCAAATGAACACAGCTCTCCCAGCTCAGTAATGGAGGTTATAAGCCAGATGAACAAGTCGAGACTTAATTCTATGCATTCACTTTTAATTCTTCATTTCACTAATTAGGTAAGAAACCTGGGCCATAAATTGGTATGATTAAAGCAAATTAAGCAGAGTAGAGTACACCCTTAACTGTACAGATCATGTAACTGCAGATCATAGGTTGCTCCATCTGTACTTGTTTGCTTAGCCCACTCTGGACAAAGTCCTAGTAGATTTTGAGCATTTAATTGTCAACTTTTTTTACGGTTCACTGCTTGCAAGCCCACAGATTGGACAGACATCTAGAGACAAAGGGCCAAATCCTGCCCCATCCTGTCCCACTGGGAATGAACTGAATCAACAAGACAGGCGACTGTGCTGCCAAGGGTGGGACACGGCAGTGCCCGGCTGCTCATGCTGCACTTTGGATTGAGCAGAAGTAGGAGGAAGTGGTATTTTACTATGGAGGAATTTCCTACCTTTGAAAGACCCACCAGAGTGACCTCCTGTCCCCATCAGCTTCCCCTTTTCAGCTCAGGCTGGATCTCAAAATTTTCCTGAACACTTTCTCTATCTGTTTTCAGCTGGGAGCAAAGGGTGGCCAGTCTCCAGTCACAGGATTCACAGTGATAATTCATCCTTGTGCACATCCTGGACAACCCTTGCTGCTCCCCTGTCTTTCTGCTCAATACCAGATCATTCAGGGACCAAGTACCACCTGGCCACCACTTGCATAAATGTGCTGCAGCACTGGGGGTATCTGAACTCTTCTGGGCAGTGCACACAGTCTCCTGGGGAAGAAATTATAAGAACACCATCATTTAATTCTGGGGAGGTAAACCAGAGAGACCAAAGTGATCTGTACTCCCACCTGAGCCATTCATCTCCAGGTTGCACCGGGGTGATAATGCCGTGAGGCTTTTGCAGGCAGATCTCCAACCCTTCCTTAGCTGAGCCCAGCTGAACATCTCCCTTCCTGCCTTGTTAGGAGCTGTGGCCCCTGCAAAGGCAAGTCAGGATTCGGGATGGATGCAGGGAAGGAAGGGCAAACCTTCAAACACCAATATTTTTCTGAGCCCCAAGGGTGTAGGTGAAGCAGTGCATCTGCTGGCTTGAAGGGCACATTGTTACTGGAATTTGGGATGCCTTTTGGATTAAGCATCATGCAGCGCTCACAAGGCTCCACTTAACTGACATGTCTGAGCTCTGCCTGAAAATCTGATTTCCCTGTCATTACTCCTGAAGCTGCCTTTGCCTCTCCTTCTTTCTTTTCTGATTCTTTTCATCCTGGCCAGTTGTAACACGCACCTCCCTGTTATGTTCTTCAGATGCGCTGCTCTGTTTTTACTTGAACTAAATAATACTCTATGCTCTTTTCTCCCCCTTTCCCAGCATTGGCCCTTCCTCCAAATTCCTGGTGCAGGCAGTTCGTTTTCTATGGTTTTGCTTCAGCTCAGTTCGGTTATTAAATGTCCTTTCTTCTTTCCAGGGAGACTCCTGGTCCAGCCTCTGAGCTGCTTTTGCAACACATGAAGTGTTTCCACATCTTTCCTCCACTCCAAGAAGATTTAGTTGTATCCTTAAAAAAGTAGCAGTATTTTTGGACATCTCTATTTCTGTCTCGTTTTCTAAGGACACAAGGTTTATTTAATGGTGCTATGTGTGGGCATAGCTGCTGATTCCCTCACAACTTGAACCCATCAACCAAATGTAATGAAGGTAGACAGAGGGTCAGAGAGCTCAAAGCCTTCAGGTTCTGAAAAGTCTCATGAATACGTGTGAGTGAGCAGACTGGGAAGGTGCTCTGTGTTGCCTACCCAAGAGGCAGAATAAACACTGGTTTTTGGGCTAGAAAGTAAAAAATATGATCCAAGGGTTCCAGTACCAAAGGCAAATTAAGAGCATGCACTTATTTTTCTTTCAAACCTCATGCTTTTGAAACCGTGAAATCTCACGCTTTTGGAGCAACCTGACTCACAAGTTTTAAATCCTTGGGTATGGAAGCGGACATGTTGGAGTCTCCTTGCAGCCAGGAGTAGTTAATAGACCATCTCAACCCCCGGAGGGCAGAGCCTCACCTCCTCCTTCCTGCTGGTTCCCTGCCATGCCATTCCTAGAGGCAGGAAAGCAATGCTCCCAGCCTGGAGCTGTGCTATTGCGTCCGAATATGGGATATGGGTCCCTGAGGGGACAGCATGGGACAAAGCAGATCAAAGAGCTGGGTGTACTGGGTAATCCTGGGCATGTGTCTTTACCTTCCCGTGCCTCCATTTCTCTACTCATCCCACAGAAACCCTTCATGGGGTGGGGTTTTCCTGATACGTCCCTACAGCACCTACTACTACAGGGTTCCCAGCAGGCTGAGCGTGCAGGGAGGGAGTGCACCAGGTCCTAAAGCAAAATAGTTATGGGCACAGCAATCTCACAGGATCAGCTTCACCTTAGAGAGCGAAGGGGACAGCCTGTCTTGTAGGAGTCATTGCTCCAGGGCTTTGTTCTTTGGATGGGTTCCCCTTGGCTAGGGTTTGTCTCACAGGCACTCATCCCAAACGACACGCAAAGGCGGGGTAAGAGAAAGAAATGTAAGAGCAGGCAGGAAAGGAAGGTAGAAACTGGGAGAGAGGCAGCAGGAGACAGCTCTCAGGTCCGCCAGAACAGGTAGTTGCTGATTCAGGGCAAGATATTCCTATTGAAAGACCAAAAGGCTTCCCTAGCCCCAGATTCCTGCATGCACAGCCCCTGCACAAGCAGCCAGCCTGGAGAGGGTCAGCGCTGCTCCCCGCTGAGGAGCACAGCTGAGAACGGCCACATTCGCTACCTACAGTTCCCACACGAAGAAACCCCCTCGGCTGTAACCCAGCTTCTGCCTCCATGCAGACAGCTATTTACAGGATTTCAATGGGTAGGGCCGAAACGACTCCACGTCCAGAATGGCCACTGCCAAAGGAAGGAGACGGGGATCTTTGCAAAGGGTTTTAATAATCTCTCTGTTGCTCTGGCTGGCAGCTTTCGGCATGCATCCCACATTCTTCAGTAGCCCTTTCCTTAGCAATGAATAGGCTTTTAGCACACTCTCATAATGGTTTCTTTTCCTGTGGCACTCAGAAAAAACTTTCAGCCTGCTCCAGCAGCCGCCTCTGCTGCCTCTCCTTATCCACCAGAAGGATGTGGTGGCTCTGCTCAGCATATCCTCTGCTGCCAATAGAGCCACTCTGTCACCTCTCAAAAAAGGTGGCGTGTGAGCAAGGGGTGGAGGGTGGCTTTGCCTCTCTTCATTTTTCTCAAAGCTCCTTTGCAAGCTGGGGGTTACAAGGCTCAGTTAGGACCTCTTCACCTGCCCCCAAGAAGCACTTGTGCCCCACAGATCAGCAGCCCCAGTGCGGGATCAGGGGCTTCACCCTGGGTCTGACTCCCTGCTCTGCGGCTGCACCGTGCCAGAGGTGAATGGCGCTCCCTGATGCAGGAGGTCTTGGCTCTGATCTCAGGCAAGTGGAAAGTTCATGCTCCTCCTGCCTTGTTTTTCTCATCTTAATTCCCAGCTGGGCTATTACTCCAAAACCTGCAGTAACAGGACTGTTACATGGCCACAGTGGTGTGTGTAATCTACTCTGCACAGGTATGTTGTTTGTTTTGTTTCGCCTGGCTTTGATAATGATGCTACTTCATTAGGGAGCTAAAATTGCTTCAGTTCAGGCGAGTAAAAGGGCCTTTGGAGCTCCCAGCAGGTATCTTACGTACCTACAGTAGCCTAGGCAGCTTTGAAAATTGTACAATAAAGTAAGCTCATATTCTCAAAGGCTTTGAGATCACTGAGAACTACAAACCCCAGAAAAACATCAGGTACCTATGTACTTTCCTAGGTCCAGATAAGAAACGCATCTGAAACTGCGGACTTCAGCAGCAAAAAGCTCATTTTCCATAATGCAAACGCTGGGGGGAAAGGGAGAGAGTAGCAATGCAACACCCTGCTGTGACTTCAAAGGTGACTTTGAGGTTATTTTCATACTAACCTGCAGTCTCATCACACACGTTTCTGTGTTTCTCCTTCCTTTTGAATATGCATTTACCATTTTCCTTAGACATATGTGACTGCCCTGTATTTCCATATATTTTTATGGCTCTTTTCAGGATTAAAAAGAAAATCTGCATCAGCCCTTTCTCCCATATTAGGAGAACTACTTTGTGAATCACACAGAGAGCTGGGACAACAGTAAACACAAGGGTAAGTTCTAACCCAGTACATTGGCACATGCACTGGGAGATGTGTCTCTACTTGACTCCATCCCTCATTAACAGCACTTGATTCCAACATGCAATTCCAATGAATATTTTGCTGAAGGGTGAAAATCTCACAGGTAGTGTATTTCTGTGAGTTTCACAAAAATAGGCAGGTTGGCTGAAGAGAAATCGGCTGAGGAGCTGCCTGAGATTACCTCTGAGCAGAAATTCAAGGACTCATAGCCTCAGAGACCTACAGCCTTATTATACTCATGAGCCTAATAATGTCTCCTGAGCCAGAATGCCAGATTCCCTCCCTCGTGAAGGAGGGAATTACACTTAGTGGCTGAGCAGCAGCCTTGGAGGACAGAGGCAAAAAGCTGTAACACCTTCTTAAATCTGTGTCTCACAGACTATAGCAAACATGGAGATTTTTAGTGGATGCAGTCCTGGTAGCTACCTGTCTCCACCAGGAGAGGTGCAGAGGGTGATAGAAGCATGCAGTGAGGTCCGCAGAGGACTAACCACATCTCTGGAAAAGAGATGATGGGGTTAAAAAACCCAGCAGACAAACTTCCAGGTGGAAAATGAAGGGAAGGCTTTTAAATCAAAGGAGCACCTGGAAATATCTGAGTTGCAGATTGTTGGATACTTGGAAAGTATTCTCTGAAAATATCACATTCTCACTTTGCTTACCCGTATGTTCTTTTCCAGTTGCTTCTCAGAGATGTGTTTGGTCGCCACGCTGGCTCCCACAGCCCCTCGGTGTGGCCACTGTCACGTCCTGCAGCGAGCTGGGGGCATGGGAAGACAGCCTTACAGTGGGCAAAGGGCAGCTGCATGGTCCCCCACGTTCCTTGGCAGAAGCTTTGTCATTCCTGTTCGCTGTCATCCCAGTTTACTGTCACCCATAATCAGGGATACAGTATTCATTGTCATACCATAATCAGGGATTAAATATGTAAGGATAGAGATTCCCCTTGTTGCTTCTAGCCACTGAATCACAATCAACGTTCAGAAATTGCTCACACTTTTTTCTCCCCCCAGTGTAGCTTTTTACAGCATATTCCATACAACTGATGTCAATCAACGCACGCTCTGCTTGTGTATGGATCCTTGAATGCCAAATCCTCAGATGTCCAACTCACCCACCTCCTGCCAGTGACAAGGCACTTTATCAACCCACTACCACGGGAGAAATCAGCAGACACTTGGAGCACTTTCAAGCTCTTCATTCGAGCATGCTCCCCATGGCTGGGACGCTCCGGTCGCTTCCCTCGCTTCTTCGGTAGCAAAGCTTCACCGCGAGGGGACATCACACAGTTTGTTTTCAGATCAGCCCAGCTTGTTTTGAAAAGCCTGACCCTGAATTTCCCCCACCAGCTAGAGGCAATGTCCCCTGCTAGGAAAGGTTGTCACATATCCAAGATCTTGAATGTCTGTGCTTGTTGTTGCCCTTTTTTCCCTAATTTTCCCTGCTTTTTCTTGCTTTAAACTCAAAGAAAAACCTCAGGGAGAGCTTATGAATGAGAAAATTTCACTATTCTTGGGGGTGATTGGTTTTTCTTCATGTTTTTATATTGTGATGGTTTTGAAAAAGGAAACAACATACACAGTTTTAAAATTACTTCTGCCTCAGTATAACTTTGTTGCCATCAAAGGATCCTTAGAGCAAACAAGGTGTGTGTGTGTGGGTATTATTCTATAATTCTCATCTTCTTTCTGGTAAAACTGCATGTGCCTTTGAAGGATAAAGTTAAATATTTACCCTAGGTCAACCATCCCTGTCTGCAGAGTTTATATTTTGTTGGAGTTTGGGCAAGCAAGTGGTGTTTGCAAAATTCCTTGCCAGCCTCTGCTATTAGGAAATGCATTTACAGATGACATTTTTTTCCCACTCAGAATATTTTCGATCAGGTATGAGCACTTACCTAGCCTGCAGAAATGCTGAATCAACATGTGACACTGTGGCAGGATTGTGTTTGGGACTGTGTTATTTCAGTTGCTGGTCGGGAACCCAAATGAAGGAGGACCAGAGCAATATTCTTTGGCTCTCTCATCACCGGAGGCCAGGGGGTTTCCTTCTGTGGTTTCGTATGTCTTGAAATCTGGCTCATTCTGGTAAATCCAGGTGACTGTGCATGGGTGGCTGGTCCTGCATCCAGCTTGCAATGAGGTGAGCAGGCCAGGGGCACTGGGAAGAGCCGAGGAACACATCTCATGTTCCTCTCAGGTGCAGGCAGAGAGCATTTCTGCAATGGGGCGGGAGTCTCTCCAAATTGCTTGGCATCCCAGGCCCAACAAAATCTTCTTGCCAAACTAAAGTCTGCATACCAAGGAAGTGCTCTAGGCCTTCCTGCCTCAGCTCACATGCTGTGGCTCTTCCGAGGATGTCATTTTGCTCAAGAGAAAACAAGATCTCTCCCATGTGCTCTTCATGAATCCTCCTCAGAAAAAGGCCACACTGTAATACAGCCCCTTAGGACACCGCAGGCTGCCCAGCACATCTCCGTTGGGATGTTTGGGAGCACCTTTATTCAAGCTTCTCTTGAAAAACATGAATATGAAACGCAACCCCTTCCTGCCCTCTTCCCTTTCATCTCGTTCCCTCCTCCCCCACCATGCCTTTGAGGCATCAGTCTTCAAACTACTTCAAATCAAAGCAGTCGCAGGAGATGACTGATGGATGACTTCTCTCAAAGCCTACTGATGTTTCTGTTGGGTCTCCCAAGAACAGACAGCAAACAGCAGCCAGACCCAAGGAAAAAGATGACCTTGCCAGTCTTGGGAAGAGGGAAATAGCAGCAGGAAGACAGAAGGAAGTGGAGGTGGCACAATGAGTGTTCTCTGCACTCCTGCTGCTATGCAGGTTTGTAGGAAATGTGGCCTGAGGGCTACTCTAACCTGTGCCAAGTGCTGGGACTTGTATATATCAGGTGTGAGAGTCAGGGAGCTGCAAACAGCTCTTTGAAGGCCTTCCTCTCCTCCCCTAGCAAAGAAATTCAAATCTGATTTCTTCCGGTCTTTGTGTTGACCTTCCGTGGGTGTGGAAAACCATCACCTTTGTTTCCTAGGGGCATTAAAATAAGACCCTACATTTCCAGGAGGCAACAGCTAGATTACATAGATCCTATTATAAGTGTCCATCTGCACTGATGTGCAGATGAAACATAGAGAGGAAGGACCTGGTTCCCTTACAGCCATTAAGATTTTTTCACTCCTTCCACTGAGGCCAGAATTTCAAATACCTACTGTCAAGAATTGGTATCAAGTTGAATTTGACTGGAAAACAGCATGACATCATCCTTCCTGGGCCAGTGGTGAAAACTATATTGGCTGTTTCTTCACTGAAAGCAAAAGGATTTTTAAAATTTTTATTTAAAAGTAACTGGATTTTTTTTCCTGGTTGTTTTGTTGTTGTTGTCTGTTTATGATCCCTCTGCTGATTTCTGGAGGAAGCGCCCTAGCCCTATGTAGGTGAAAGCCACTTAAGCCAAAAAAAGAATCTTCAAGTTCCAATAGGGAAAGTCAAAATCCCTAATGTAGAAGCACCAGCGGGGTGGACATTGGAAACATGCAGACTCATTCACTGGAAAGCTCCCAAGATCTACAAGCGCTGAAATGAAAACATGACACAATGGATCAGTCAACAATTACTACTGAATAAGCCAGCGGGCTTCGGGGTTAATCACTGCAGCCATCCATGAACTCTCACAGGGTGTGGAAAAACAGTTGGCTTTGCCTAGAACGTCTTTGGGATGATGTCCATTTGTATGGTGGGAGGCTCATGTGCTCTGTTGTCGTCCTGTTGACAAAAGCATCGTCATCTGGAGATATGTCAAGAGAGGAAGGATAACTGTTTGGATCAGTGTTTAAATCAGAAAATCAAGACGGGGGAAAACAGGAAGGGGAAATTGGGAATCTGAATTCTCATGGTGTCATTGACCAGGAAGCTTGACACCAGCATTCCTATGTCAAAGTGTTCTTTTTGAAGGGTTGGCTATCACCAAACAGCCTCAGCACGGGTTGAGGAACTTCCACTGGGATCTACAGTTTTGGAGGTGTTGCTCCTGCAGGTCCTGGCTGTTCTCATGGCACTGCTCTGAGCAAAGTCAATCCCACAGGGACATGGGGAGGATACTCCAAGAGAGAAGAAGTCTACTGTCATATGGTGGAAAAGGTTCTGTGTTTGCTCTTGCACTGGTCTCATACATGTGCCACTATCAATGAGTTTTCTGATTTAACACATTCTTCTTGTTCACACTTTCCTGAATTTCTCCCCTTGCTTTCAGTTTGCACAAGGGAACAGCATTTATGTTTGTTGGTTGGCTTCAGCATCTTTTCTCAACTGAAACAAGGAATAGATTTTCATATTTTTATATTTATACCTTTCTGTTGTAATTTCTTTTCTGCTTTTCTCTTCCCCTTTTCATGGGTAAATGGAAAGAAAAAACGGTGAGATCAGGAGAGAATGGCAGGCAAAAACACAGGGAAAAAATGAAGCATGACATTTTCACAAGGAATGCTCTGAAAATACAAATTAAACACCACTTTAGAAATGCTTCTGATGGAGAAAGAAACAATTACATTGGACATTAACTTGTTTATTATTCACAAACCTATTTGCAGAAAAAAATTCAAACGTGATTTTAAAAGATGTACATAACTTTTTTGTTCCTTTTGAGGTTTGTGGAATTGAGTGTCTTTAAAAGTGCTTGCAGACATTTGTTTTCCTGCTTAGTCTCTGTTTCCTATCTCTGCTGATTTGATGGGACATCGATTCACAGACTTCCACAAACCAAGTGTTACTCAAAGGGAAGGTTATCAGGGAAAAAAAATACAAAATCAATAAGAATGTGTTGGTATCATGAGTCTAATTTCAGTGCAAGAATGAATCAAGAATTTTCATCAAGCTCTGAAGTGGATGGTGGTGAACACAACTGCTTGTCAGTGGTGGTGTTACCTATTTACACACAATTCCCAGGAGCTCCAGCCATGGTATAGCGATCTTCAGGTCTATCCATGAGATTGGAAAGCAGAAAAGTCTTATTATATTGGGATTATTGTCCCATCACACCCTGTCAGTCTCTTTAATGAGCGCAGTCTACTCGAAAAGCAGATGTGTGGCTGGTTGTTTTCACACCGTGTTTTCTGCTAGGCTGTGCTTTGCTGATGTCAAGGGAATGAACTGAAATGGAGCCCCTGACAGAGTCCAAACACCAGCTGGAGCTCCTGGAAGTGCCCTTGTGAGCAAACACGACAGTAGTGCACCCAAGAGGCTCTTGTGGGTTTGACAGCTCCAAGCGCCCTTTATCAGCCCCATGTATCATCACAGACATCATCTGCTCCTCCGACAACCAGCTTGTGTGGTCAGACATGGGTTTCTTCAAGGAAGGGTGCTCAGAGTCCCTGTGTCCACATCACCCTGCCCCTGATGAACCCACGGACCTGCTGAATGGCTTTGACCGTGCGAGCAGGGGACACAGACACAGCCTGTCCTGGTGCACAGGACGGGGACAACGCGTGAGTTGTGAAGGCGTTGAGGGGGTCTCTGAACGGACATGTGAGCTGTGGGAACACAGATGGGGATGTGTGCAAACCACGGGGACACTGAGGGGGACACGTGTGAGCCACGGACACACTGAGGGGACATGACTGAACCACAAGTACATGGAGGGGGACATTTGTGAACTGTAGGGACACTGAGGGGGCATCTGTGAACTATGGGGAGACTGCAGGGGTGTGTATGAACCATGAGGATACTGAGGGGGGACAATGAGGGGACGCGTGTGAGCCACACGGACATGGAGGCGAACAGAGGGGACACGTGTGAGCCCTGTGTTAGGAAAATTAATCCACAAACACAAGAGGATTATGTGTAAAAAGGAGACAGAGGAATCCTGTTACTTTATTTGAATAAAGGGAGAGGTCATGGGGCACTCCCCACAGGGTCTCAAAATTTTGGAGGACGTAGCCTCCTTTTCATCCTAATTTCCCGGCTGCATTTCCCTCTCTCTTTCCCCCTTGGCTGAGGTACTTGAGAGGTACAGACTTTCCGAAACACCTAAGACCCCCTTCTAATGTGTATCCACCTCGTCGTTTTTCTTTTTCCTTGTGTCTCTGTTCTTTGTCTCTAAATCCAGAGATTTAGCACAGTCTTCAGTGAATAACAGTCTGTGTCAGTTAGCGGAATTCCTATGGAATTTATGGCTCCCCCCATTGCTTCTTTCACCTCTGTATCGGGCCTTACCCACCATCAGGCCCACGCGTTGTTTGTAGACACCTCCTTCTCATTGCTTTCACCTGGGACGCTGAAGGGGACACTGAAGGGAACTCTGAGGGGACGTGAGTGAGGGGACGCGCGTGAACTATGGGGACACTACGGGGCCGTGTACGAACAACGGGGACACTGAGGGGGGACAATGGAGGGACAAGGGTGACCCACAGGGAAACGAAGGTGGACGCTGAGGGGGACACGCGTGAGCTCTGTGACACCGACGGGGATGTGTGTAACCCGCGGGGACACACGCGTGATCTCCGCGGCACCGCGGGGACACTGAGGGGGCCCTTGAGGACACGGAGGGGCCTCACGCCACCCACGCGCGGGCCGAGGGCGGCGGGCCGGGCGCGGGGGAGGCCGAGCGGGCGCGGCCGCCACTGCGCG
>VZTG01001872.1:1804274-1844316 GCA_013397845.1 Melanocharis versteri | reverse complement strand
CGGGGCCCGGCTGCGGGGCTGCCGCGGGTTCCTGCGGCGCAACGCGCTGGTGCTGCTGACGGTGTCGGGGGTGATCGCCGGCGTGGCGCTGGGGGCCGCCGTGCGCGGCGCGGCGCTGGGCCCGGCGCAGGTCTCCTACCTGGCCTTCCCCGGGGAGCTGCTGCTGCGGATGCTGCGCATGGTGATCCTGCCGCTCGTGGTCTGCAGCCTGGTGTCGGGCGCCGCCAGCCTGGACACCCGCTCGCTCGGCCGCCTGGGCGGCATCGCGATCGCCTATTTCCTGGGCACCACGCTGCTCGCCTCCGGCCTCGCCGTAGCCCTCGGCTTCATCGTCCGCCCCGGCGCCGGCGCCTCCGCGCTCAACGCGCAGCTGGGGCTGCCGGGCGCGCTGCCCTCCGGCAAGGAGACGGTGGACTCCTTCCTCGACCTCGTCAGGTGAGGCCGCGCCGCTCCCACCCTTCCGCCGCCTTCTCACGCTGGAGGATGATGACAGACCCGGCAGTGTTGCACACTGCAGCCGGGACCGAGGAGCCCCCCTCCTCCTCCTGTTTCTCAGCCTCCTTCATCTTCTTATCCTCCTGCATCTTCTCATCTTCCTGCTCCTTCGCCTCGTTTTTCTCCTTCTCCTCATCCTCCTCCTTCATCTCCTTCTTTTTACCATCCTCCTCATCCTTGTCCTGGCTTCTCCAGAAGCACGGCTCTCTGCCCAAGTACCCGCAGCCCGGTCAGGTGTAGGGGCTGCATGGTTCTCTGCTTCTCCCCGCTTTGTTTTTAATTTTGCCTGGGTGGCTGTAAGGATGTGTTGAGGCTTGCTCAGAGTTCCGGGTGCCTGGGCCCGTTTTTAGTTCTGCCTGGAGAGAGAGCAGCTCCTGGGTCCTGGCTGCAGGGCAGGCTTTGCCTGGCACCTTCCCCTGCCCTGCTGCCTGTTGTTGCCTGTCTCCCGCAGGCAGGGCTGGGCAGCTCTTCTCATCCCTCACACACACCGTTTTCTTTAATTCTCTGACACTTTTCCCAGTCTGCTCACCTAAATGCCTACGTGCCTCTTAGAGTGCCCTCCCATAGATGGGGGCATGGAAGTGCAACCCTGTGATTCCATGGAGGACATGCCCTGAACATCGTCCAGTGTGAGGATGCTCTGTAGGTTTGTGAGCTTCCCATCCTGCCTCTGCATTTTGCAAAGACGAGACTTGCATTCCCATAATCTATCTGGAAGCAAGGCTTATGCTTCTAACCAGATCATAGCGTTTCTGTGTGTCCTTACTCCTCCTTGCGAAGTTGCAAACTTCACCTTTTTTGTTTTTCTCAAAGCCCATGTCTTGTTGAGATCTGTCTGGCTTTTAGAATAAGGTAGGAGCACATAGACAAATGAGGCAGGCATTCAGATGGTGCTTTGAGTATTGGACTTCCAACTGCATTTCCTTGTGCTTTGCGCCCAGGTGCAAACACAAGAATAAGGGAGGTGATCTGTGTCACAGTGAAGTGGCTGGAAAGTTGAGCTTAGTGGATATCCTGGTGATTACAAAGCTGAGTGTTTGTTGGTTTTTTTTTTTATTTTGATTGCTTTGCTTTTATGAGTCTAGTTTCTCAGCTGAGATACGTTTTTGCTCTGTCTGGACAAGTGGATGTGGCAACACAGATAAAAAGACTTTCTGAAAAAAAAAACAAACCCAAACCCAGAACTGTGTTTACAAATTCAGGTTAATGTCCTTTTCTCCCCCTGAGACAAGTACGTTCCCTTTGGACAGAAAGTAAGGCTGGTTTGTTCCATTGGCAGCCATGTACTCAGTGTCCTCAGCTCACCTCTCCCTCTCTTCAGAACCGACAATTAAGGACCTTTCTTAAGGACCAGCAATTCCTGACAGCATGTTAAGAAGGAATAGCAGGACGATGAGAGTAGGTAGTCTGGCTGTGGTGGGGATATGTTGTTGAATGGAGGGGAGGGAGGTGAAGGAAAATTGCCAAAAAAAAGGAGTAGGCACACCTGGGAGAGTTGGGAAGATGGCTGTTGTGGTGGCTGCCCCAGTGCACCCTGGCGTGGCTGCTGTATGTGGTGTTACATCTCTGTGTCACCTGGCAGCATGGAGTAGGATGGAGTTGAGGAGCAGGCCAGGGATGTTCCAGTGAGCTTCAGGCTGTGGGTAATATCTAAAGTTCCCTTGGAGCCCCAGGGAAGGGCTGTTGGAGCCACACTGTTGGGCAGTCAAGTTGTTACAGCAGTGACAGTGAAATCCAGTCCAGAAAAGTTGTGTTTGGACACAGCCATCACTAAAACTTTCAGTCTTAGCACAAATCCCTGACAGACCCAGGGATGGAGAGAGTATGTGATTTTCAGGAAGTAAGATCTGTCTCTCTGCCATGTAATGTAAAAAAATTGTAAAAAAATATTTTTAACTCTTCTTGAAAATATGGGTGTTTTGGTTTGAATACTGAACGTGGTCCCTGCTGTGATGGAAGTTAGTAGAGTAACCTCATCTCTAGATAACAAAGCCTTGCTTCTATAGGGCCTGGAGGGCTGAAATAATTGCTTTTGGTGTGGGTGGGTCTTGCAGCATCCTGCTCTTTGCTTCTCCTTTTATCTCGTTTGGCCACGAAACTTTCTATTAGATGCAAGAAAACTTTGTTTTCAGTCGTGGCACAAGACTGACTGTGTCCTTCAAGGCTTCGCTGCTGCTTGGTTTCAGGGGAAAGGTAGAAATGAGTTGCAGATGGGTAAACTGAGTCCCCCACTGTTCCACAGCACTGAAAACCAATGTAAAACATGGCTCAAGGAAGAAACAGCTAAGAGGAAATCACAGCTGTGCGTCACTGTTTGCTTCTGCAGATCGCTTCTGCCTTTGGGAAGTCTATTAGGTAATGGCTAAAGATGTTGCTTTTCATTGTTGCAGTGATGTCTGGAGGCCAGCTTAATTCTTGGTTTTCCTTTTCCAAGTCTAGAGCTTCCCCACAAACATGCATCTAGGCGTGGAGAAACAACCTCTGGAAAAAGGATTTGTCTTGGGCTTTGGTATCAAATGGACAGTGATTCACTGGTGAACCCAAAGGCTGTCTCTGTTTTATTTTGTCCACGGACTGTAACCTCCAGGTCTGATTTGTCTGGCTGGTTTCTCTTCTGGCAAGTGCTGGAGGCAAGCAAGCCTTGAGCATGTCTAGTCAGGGCTTAGGTACGCTGTCCTCTGCCCCAGGACATGGGGTGGGGACAGCAGAGCTGTCATAAGCTGCTTTTGTGCCCCACAGCAGGGATGCTGGTGGCTCATCTCAGGTCTGTCATGTGGGCAGCTCCTGGGAGCTTCCTGAAGAGGAGCATGGCCAAAGGCAGTGGTCATGAGAGAGGATCCAGCGAGAGTTCACAGCTACTTCCACCAGGCTGATGGCTTTAAAGAAAGCACCCAGAAGGCAGGGTGTTCTCTGAACTCAAGGCAAGATCTTAGAATTCCTTAACTCTGTTAGCAGAAGATGAAAATTTTAGGAAAAAGGAAATTTTAGAATTTCTGGGTTTTTCCCTTGCTGATTTATTTGTCGGAGAAGATAAAGCAACAGAGAATTGAAAGAGCTCGTGAGCTTGGTTGTGAAGTGGTTGGCAGCTGGAGGAAGGGGCTGGCTGGGATATGGTGGGCTCGGGGGCTCAGCCCCCACCTGAGAAGGTGACACTGTAGAGAGCCAGCTTGGCTCTGCTTGTGCCCTGCATGTAACCAGGGAGGGGAGAGAGAGGTGGTGACAAGGATGGGACTCCAACCACGTGCTCACACAGCCCACCTACAGCTTGTTGGAAAGCAGTTGGAAACAGCAGGATGAAGTGTTTTGCAAGAATCTATTGATTGGTTAACACTTTCGATGGGCAATTTCCACGACTGAATGTTTCAATGAGGTCAGAGTTTTGTTCTAGCTCTGATTTATATTTGCTGATTCAACAAGATCGAACAGTTTCACAGGAACCTATTGATCCTGTCAAAATTTCCGTCAGTGGGTGATGGTGGCTTTTCATTTCAGTGAGGTCAATGTTTTGCTGTCATTTTACACAAAGGACTTAAGTAGAAAATCTCACTCATCAAAAAAGGAACATTTCAACAGAGTATTTTACATTTTTTTTTAGTGGAAAAAAAGACCTGAGACTGGCTTTCTTTGCCTAATTTTGGGATGAAGACATGTTTTATAACTGTGGAATTGGCTTTGGGGAGGGGAATTCTGTTTTTAATCCAACCCTAGCTGTAACAGTCCGGGAAGGGAAGGCGGCAATCCCTTTTTTTAGTAGGAAAAGTGCACAGAGGTCCACACGTCTGCCCCAAGCAGTAAGGTCAGGGTTTCCCAGGTTGCCAGGCAAGTCTGAAAAAGCTATTTAGATTTTATTGCTTCTCACTGCCCTCTCTGTCTCTCTGCCAGATGTTACCAGCTGAGCTGCCAAAGGGAGCACCCACAGCAAGCTTGTGCCTTTGCTCCGAATGTCCTCAGAGCCGTAGGGAAGGCAGACGTGAGCACAGGGAGAAGCATCAGTCGTGTTTTGCTGGCTGGGCTGCAGAGCAGGTGGCCAGAGTGGGCCACTCAGGCAGTGACCCTCTCCTGGGCACCAATTGTTCCAGTAGCACTTGTTCCTTATAGCCTGGGTCTTCCCAGTGAGTCACCCAAAACCAGCAACCATGAAGGCCTTCTCTGAAATCCCAGCGTGGAAAGACAGTAAAATGTGGCTGTTAGAAGCGGAGGGGGAGACGCCACCTTTGAAGTCACAAATAGAATAAAAAGTGGCCAGGCAATGGCTGCAGTTACACCAAGAGACAAGCTGACCTCTGGTTTTGAAGCTGATGGCTAGTTCTTAAGGTAACTGTCCCCCTTTGCTTGTGTCACTTTCTGAGTCTGGAATCTCTCTTGAAGTGCAGGGATTGCTGACTGATTTTTGTAGGAAGAGCTCAGTGTTTTCATTCATGTGCCTGCACTGTCTGGCAGGGGTTTTTTTTGGTAACCCTCTGAACATTTCTCCTCCTTTCATTTGTTCCTTATATTTGTTGCCTTTTACTACTGACTCCCCCCAGTTACGTTTTATTTACCGAGCATCAAAAATACAGACTGGACCATGACGGCAAAAAAGTACCAAATATCTGCTGTAAGTAAACACATTTTCAAGTTTCTCTGTGTAAAAACAAATGCACACACTCACAAATATGAGTATGTCCAGGGCATACGTTGTGCATCCGCATATCAAGAAGCAGATGAGGAAAATTGCTGTGTGATATTGAATGAAAATCTTGGGACAGAAAGAAAAATGAAGGTATTTTTATATATATATATATGTATACTGGAGGAATTCAAACTGGGCTCTGGCATTTTGCCACAGATGGCAATAAAGTTGATGTGAGTGGTCTTGTACCTTTGGAAAAAAACCTGAAAACTGGAGATGACCAACACAGAGATTTTTTTTCTAGACTTCCTCACAAAAGTATGTTTTTCAACAGCAAGGTTTTTGGCCTCAGAAGTGGAACCTTTTTGTAAGAAGCAACGCGAGAGGAATGCATAGTATTTTAGGGTTTCATTCCATTTGCCTGGATTTCCCTTCACACTTTTGCTGCCAGAGCAAAGTTGTTTGCCGAGCTCTAGCAAACCAATCATTTAGAAACAGTTGTTAATAATAATCCCTTACACATATAATGGAGGAGTTCCTGTGTAATCCTCATCCCGCTGGTGGAAAGATACAGGCCTGTAAAAAAGAGGGCAATTTGACCATAATATCAAAATGGAGAATGAGGAGTGTTACAGCCTCTCCTTTCTCCCTTTGCAGCTCCAGGTTCCCTTAGTTGTCTGGGATTCCTGAGAGTGGATGTTGCAGCTGAATTAAGATTTCTGTTACAGCAGAAATACAGTGGGATCTTCCTGGGGAGTAATGGTCCGTTTTTGGCTGGTAGGAGCAGCTTTTCATGGGAAGAAAGGTGCATTTATCCAGGTGTGCATAGGGAGATGGTGTGATGAGCACAGTATTCCAACAGGAGATACTCACACACTGGAATCCCCACCGTTGGTGCTGCTACTTTCTTGTTCCTATTTTAAGAGGATCTGAGAGGGGTGCTTTCTCACCCTGTGTGTTGTGCTGGTACGTGGAGGTTTCCTGGCTCAGCCCAGCTGTTGCTTCAGCCCCAGGACACAGCTGTCCCGCTTGGCAGCTGTCCAGTGGATTTCTGATACAGGATTTTTTGGGGCTGTCTTCGCAACTTGCAGCGGACAGAGAGAGGCTTTCCTGCCTGGTGCTTGGTGAGGGGAGTAAAGTCTCTCTGTACCACCTACTTGACTTTGATGGCACAGAGGAGGTGGGGTCTGTGCGTGTGTGGAGCGAGGTGCCGGCAGCACATCTGTCCCCTGCTGTGGTGTGTTACTGGCCTGTCTCGTTCGTGCCACATGCAGCAAGTTTTGTCTCCCTGCAGCTGGGGGCCGAGGCTATCTGATCCCACACTGCTATGCCGGGCTCTTTATCACCCAGACCCGGCGTTTGGCCAGCGCCGTGTTCCTGCGATAATCCACATCTGCTTCAAGAAGGCGACTGTGTTCTCTGGCACAGGCCATGGGGCTGGGGCCGTCAGAAACAGTCAACAATCCAGCCATACAACCAGGGTGATTCCCCTAAACTCCACGTTCACGTTTGCTACAGGCTTTCAAAGCAAAAAAACTTTCTAAACCTTTGGTCCTCACAGAAAAGCCAACTGGCAGACACCCAGATTTCATTTGCATGCCCAATTACCCAGCTCATCAGCTTTCCTGGTAGTTGGTTCACCCTCACAGGAGGGATGTCCACACTTCCCCATGCAGCTCCTCTGCTCACAGGGACAGAGCTGTGTCTGGGTTTCTGTGGTGGGTGAGCTTCACCTCACCAGGCGTGAGGAGCAAACCCTGCAGGCACAAGTCCATGATGGGCTCAGGCAGGTCACAAGCCAGCTTTTGTCTCTCCCCAGAGCATGCAGCATCTTGCCCCATTTTTTAGGCACTGCTGTGGTGTTCTTGCACAAATCCATCCAAAGGTAAGAACTTGTGATCTAACCCATCTGTAATTAAAGTTGAATTTAATTCACGTACTGACTGCTCTTAGGTGAGCAATGAGTGTAGTCTGTGCAGACCTCATGCCTCTCAGATAAGCCTTTTTATTTACTGATTGCTTTTTATGACCCGGCACATTTTGTTCTTAAGCTTTGGGATTTGAAACAGAGGAGCAGAACATTATTTTATGTGGTTTTGGTATTTTGCAGTCAGGTGTACTTAGAAGTTGGATTGAACAAAACATACAGCTCCTTCTGAGCTGTTTAAGATCCAAGTTTTTTACTTGGTGAATTGTCAAGTCCTGTGACCGGTGCCGGAGGAATAAAGCAAAGTGTCTGCTCTAGGTTCTTTTTTAGCACTATTCACACTTGAAGTAAGAACCTGCCCCTTGCCTTGCTGTAACAGGGTTGCTGGCATCTCTTAACTATGTGCTTTAAGTATATGCTTGGAGATAAGGTAATGTTTAGTTGCTGACGCCCATGCCTGACATGCTGTGCAAATTATGGAGGGTTTGGTTTCCTGGCCACATTTAAACATTGGAGAACCATGTTGTTAAGGCTTTAGGATTACTTCCTTTGGTTTTGTTTTCATCAGGATGGAAAAGCTGATTTAAAGGAAAAAAAAAGTATTGATTTCTGGTTGGTTTTCAGTCTTTTTTCATGTCTTTGCTTCTTCAAAGTCCAGTCAGGTCTTTTTTTAAAAAACGTAATCATCCTGCTATGAAAAGCTGAAAAGAAATATCCTTCTTTTCCCAACAGCGTGAGTCCATTTGTATATGTGATATTTTAATCCTGATAAAAGCAAGTTTGCTTTTACTTTACTGAAGGTTTTTATCCACCAGAGAGTTCCAGCTGTGCAAGAACTGATGCACTGTTCCATTGATCTTATTTGACCAATTCTTTAGCGTCTTTGCTGGGTGAGAGCTCGCTCTCCTGCTTTCAGACAGACAGCTGTATTGTCAGCTTTTGAGGAGAAAAAGTTGCTGTTTCTTTCATGCTTGGTGGAATGTAGACTCCAGAAGACAAATCATTCTTACAGCAATCCTCCTAATACACTTGTAGTGCAGCAGAGAGAGGCTCTCTCAGAGAGGTATTTCGCAGCAGACACGTGTTTGATGAAGTTCTGTGTACTTTACAGTTGCTGTCAAGGCTGTGGGAAAACTCCCTGTGTGGCAGGAGAATGGAGCAATGCAACCAAAAAGGCCAAAGTCCTTATCTGGGTCATGTTTTAATCTCCCTCTTGCTTTCAAAGATTTGACTCTGCTGTTCCGTTTCTTGCTGTGGTTTGGATTTGCACATTCCACATCATTCATGGAATGACCATAGCTGAAAGCCTGGTTTAATGTTTGGCAAAAATGGGGGGAAGTTAGCAGGGCACACCCTGGAGGGAGCTGCAGCTTCCTTGGAGCAGCACAAGTATCAAGGAATGGGGAGCAGCTATGCAAATGTTTTTTACCATGATTAACTGGCTCTGGGTAAGGTCTTCTGTTTTCGTACCATAAGAAGTCTTGTGCCCCTGTGATGCCTTCTACTGGCAGTATTTTCAGCTCATACCCATCACCTTCCTGCTCTCGCCAGCTGGGGTCCTGCCATGACCCCAGAGATCAGCTTTTATTCCTATCTTCCTTGCTGACACAGAAAACTAAGAGCTGTCATTTGGCATGGGGAACATGTGCTCTTTGCCCATAAGGGGAGAAAGGAATTATAGCATTAAAACCAACTGTAAGATACCACAAGAAGCTTGGAAGAACTTCCTGGTTTGTCCAGTTCACTGTTTTAATTTCCTGTCTGCATCCTGTATGCAGATACACACTGGATGCTCAGGAAGAGTGTACCTCACTTTGCATGCTGTCCTCTCTGCACTAATCTGATGCTAGGTTGGCATTTCTGTGTGAAGGCACTACTGGATTCAAGTATTCCAGAGGAGTTGCCCATACTTTCCATCTGTGTTGTCTAAGCCCTTGCAGAGAAGTCTGGCCCGTGATACTGTTCTGCTCTGCCTTGGTGATGAGGGAAGCTGGCCTTGCTGTGTTGAAGGGTTAAGCCATTCTTGTAAGTGGATTTTGCTGATTGGATTGTCCTTCATGTCGATGCTGGGAGCGAAGTGTAATCACACGAGCAGTGTTAAAAACCTGCCTGGCACTGGAGGCCATAAGCTGCTGCTGCAGCTGGTGTGGCCGAGCCAGTTTCTGTAGCCACTGGGCTATGGGTGTGTAACCAGCATTTCGTGTGATTGCTTCTGGTGGCCCTGCCCGAAAGGTGAGGTGTGGCAGCAAACATCTGTCATCTCTTTCATGTGAGCCAGGGAAGATGGCATCCACCCCTCCGGACACATAGCAAGCTCCGTGCTGCCAGAGTATCTTCCGTGCTGCACACCTCACCAGTGCCAGTGTGCTTGCCTTTGAAAAAGGAATTCTGAGGGTAAGATACATCGGTGCATTCATTTGAGAAGTTCTCCATGACATATTGCATTTTCTTGTCTGTCTTTTACAGAAACCTGTTTCCTGCAAATCTTGTTGCTGCAGCTTTCCGCACGGTAAGATCTGTGTGGACCTGGACTTGAGCTCCAGTGCACAGGTGCTTTTATGGGAAGAGGACTAGAAAGATGGTGTAGAAAACACCAGAAATTAATTTACTTATAGACGGTAGGGTTTCTAAAAGCACACGATATAGTCAGACATACAACTTCCATGGCAGATGATTTGAAAAATATTCCTCAAACAAAAGCATATTTAAAGCCCATCTTTTCTACCTTCACTAAAAATACTCTTTAAACTTTGGGTGCCGTGTTGGGCAGCAGTGGCAATGCTGCTTTGTGCCTGGCTGCTTACCATTTTGCAGGAGCTAGCTGGGAATCCCTTGGCGACATAGGGTAGAGCTGGGTTCAGAACAGACAAGGCTGAGGACTTTTAGGCTCCCATGTGTGTGAGCATTACCTGTTGCCTGATGGTTTTATTCGGTATTTTCCATTGTATCCCTTGCTGGATTAATTATTCAGCCTGGCTTCTCTTCCAACAGACTATGTGTGGTGGGATGATAAGTGGCACCAGAACATAGTGTGGTTTAAACTGATGGATAGGAGCTGTAGGGCTCCAAAAAGATTTTGGTTTAGTTCTCATTGCTAATTTTATATGTCAAGATGGAGAGTGTTGAGAATATTGTCATGGGGCAGAGTGATTCTTTATGATACAGGAGCAGAATAATAGTGTTTGCCTTCATGGTGTTCTGTGGGTTTGCTTTTGTATCAAAGCCAAGAGTAAACTCTTAAAATCAAGTTCCATTTTGCGTGAATATATAATACAGTAGAAGTCGATATTTCATGAGTAAAAACAGAAGCAGTACTAAAATAACACTGTGAAAATGATATTTTGTGATGCCTCGAGTGTCAGGGTTGTTTGTGTTCAGGGATGAAATAAAGCAGTCCTCTTTTCCTCTGTGCTGCTGTTGTCACAGGGAATTGACAAGGACGGAAGCTTTTCTTTCTTCCCTTATTTTATATTTAAAGCAAACAAGCCCAAAGAAGTGCCCTGCTTTTTTGAGGTGTCTAGTTTATTTATCAAAGTAAACTGTTGCCCTAGATTTTAGATATTTTGCTGACAATTCTATGCCTGCCTCACCTTTTTTTTTTGGTTGTGTTTTTTTTCTTACCTGCAGTATGCGACAGACTATAGGATGCTGCTCAGGAACACTACCTCTGGAAATGCCACATGGGAGAAGGTAAGGTCACTTCCTAGGTTTTTAAATAAATTGTTGTCAGTAATATTTGACTACTTCACAGCCTTTAATCCTTTCCAGCAGTCTTGGGAAAGAAACAAGTACTTTTCTTTGCCTGGAACTGAGACACACACAAGCTGAATGAGTACCCACAGCCACAACAGAAAGCTCTGATGGAGAGGAGAGTTAAGCTCAACTGATGTGACCCTTGACACTTTATTTTTTAGGCCATGCTTTCTTAGACCTGGTCTCACTTGATCTAAATTTTAGTCAGTCTGCCTAATGTTTCCAGATAACTTTCTGTAGACTTGGAACTAAATAGCAATCAGGCTGTCTGAGTATGTCCCTTAAACCTTACTCTTCATTAAGAGTTTGGAGAGAATAAGTTTTTTTCCCTCTACCCAAGGCTCTTTAAAAAAAAGGAGATTTGTTGGGCTGAGAATCTTTTCTAATTGCTGAAATTTTTTTTGAAGCAGTAATAAGCAGTCTGAAGGAGTAAAAATTACAGACAGAACATTACAGATAGGCTAGTGTCGCAATGATCTCAAAAAGGGAATTGGTGTGTAGGTGTAGACAAAGTAGAGAGTGGTGTTTTCCATGTGTAGGTGGTGGGACTTCCAGAGATGCTCTGTATCCCACTGAGTGTCATTTCTCCTGCAGACAGGGCTATCAAACATTTTTGTTATTGGACAGAGCCAACATGTTGCAGGCCCGTCAATAATTACTGTTGTCTTACAGGCAGCATGCTGTGAAGCAGACCCAGGGTCCCAGACTGCAAGGTGTCACCTTGCTCCAAATAAAGTGTCTCATGTCCTGCCGTGGGATTTTGGAGAGACTGGTCTGAGAAATTACTTTCAAGGTGATTTTCTCTTCCTCAGGCTCATTCTGGCTGTTTGAGCTCAGTATCAGATGCTGGGTTGCTACGTTTTTAATATGATTTGAATTCCCCTAGGGCAAGAGACTTGTAATGTTTGCATTTGTCATGGAAGGGCTCAGCTGGGGTTTACCGACCAGTTTGTAAAACCATCAAGGAAAAAACAGTTTATGCTCACCCAGAGGGACTCTGGAGCCTGTCCCTCAGCACAGGAAGCATTGGTTTCGTTACCTTCTCCTCCCCATGCGTGGTGTGTGAGCAGGTGATGCAGAACAGAGTGTTTGCGAACTCTGCTTCCAGCCCTGGGCAGAACTTTCACCAGCCCTGGCGACAGGGTGACAGGTGCCTGGGATGACACATGAACTGAGCAGGGGCAAAGCTATGCCTTGCCTGAGAGCCTGGCATCACAGGATGAGCAGTTCCACTGGGGAAGGAGGCAGCTCCCTCTGCCTGTGCCTGTTGGATCGCATTAGCCCAGACCCGCAGTCACCCCGTGTGACGCGGATGCAGTCGGTGACTGCGGAATCCCAGAAGAGCACTTTCTCTCCCCGTGCCCTCATGTCCTCGGGCAGTGCATGCCCCTTGTAGCTTCATGCTGCTGGAAACACGTTCGGTATGAAAGGCTGCAGCAACGTGCACTTCGATTTGTGTGTTTGTTGCAGAGTGCAGAGTTATTCAACATTTAAGCAAGGGTAAATGAAAGGGGGAATTAAGTCTTTTATTCATCTTCAGTGTCAGGTTTGATATGAGCTCCTTAGCAACCAAGCCTTGATTAAGGCTAATGACATCCATTGGACTGAGTGCTGGCTGTCAAGTACTTTTTTAATGCTTGTTCAACACCATCACTTTTCCTTAAGAGATAAGAATGCATCTTTTGGCCCTTTAAAATACAAGATTATTTTTTCATTTTTCCTCTCTCTTTTTCCTGCTTATCAGTCTCCTGTTTGATGTAACATCAGAAAAAATATTCTGAATATGCCACTGGTGTCTGTTTTTGCCAGCTGTTATGATGATGTAAAGGTTATTTCCACTATTACTTTTCTAAAATCTTTCTTAAGTTGTTGGAGCAAAACCAGAGCTGAGCTTCTTTAATTCCAGAAGACGCCCTACTGTCTCTAGGGAAGAACAGATGAAATAAAAAGAAAGCATCATCTCAGTTTTGTTAGCTCAGTTTCAGTACTGGTCTGACCATAGTATTTACGGATAGATGAGGATTAAGTTTGGAAAGAAGAGTATGATTTTTGGATATCATAGTGACAGAAGTTTGGTTCCAGGGGAGTAAGATCATATTCCTATCTACTTTTTTCTTTCATCAGCAGAATATTTGAGTGAAGAGGAGAAATATTTTCCTTCAACTTTCTGTACGAATAGTGAAGAGCAAAATTTTCCATTGATTATATTTTTCCCCCCACTGGTTAATAGGCCCTTGTCCTCTTTTGCTGGTGAAATGAGTAGTGGGGAACATAGTTGTTTGCTCAGCCATGTCCTTTCTTGTTGTTTCACATGGTCACCTCATGTTTACCCAGCTTTTATGGCCACATCCTCTCTGTCTCTTTGGCAGCAAGGCTTCCTGGGGCACAGGCTATCTCACTTTACCATCTGCAGCACAGGGAGCCTGGGGGGGCTCGGTTCCTCTTCTGACAGGAGTAAAAATACACAAACCAGTGGTTGCTCTTCTTCCTCATACCACATGGCTGCATTTTCTTTTCAGCCACCTACTCCTGGGACAGTTCAATGTCAGCAGTTGTTTCCTTGATAAGCGTTTTGTTTCAAGAGCTGAAAAACAATGGGATCTTCAGAGAGATTCAAGGACCAGAAGAGCTCCACGAATCTTCCTAAGAGAATGCATAATTTCAGGCAAACAATAACGTGTCCCATAGTTTGTCCAGGAACAAAGTTCTCATTAAAGCTGTTTTTGTTTGGTGTCCACAATGCTGCTTGGTTTGGCAGCTCCTTTGGGGTGATGCACTCTTCTGTGAGAGTACAAAAAAGCTGTTCAGCATCTGCCAGTTTTAGAGGCCGGGATTGTGAGGATCTTCCGCTGGAGATTTACTGCTGGACTCATTCCATATTGTGTCGCAACAAGGTGGAATTCCCTGAATGCTGCAGATCGTCTCCTTGATTTGCAGGGAGAAATGTCTTGTAGTAAGTTACTACTCTGGGCAAATGGTGCATCCTCTGCCTGCATCTGCAGTGATGGGAGGTGATGGTGAACGCTGTGTGTTGTAAAGAAATTGGTGAGAGAGAGAGAAGGGGACAGCAAGACCTGAAAGTGGGGACAGGATGACAGGGAGTAGAGGGAGACAACTCACAGGTTTTTGGCAGCAGCACACACCGTCATCCTCCGGTCACCAAGAGGTCAGGGGGTCCCCAGATCACAAAATCTAAGCTTGGAGGGCTGGTGAGGATGAGCACTTGGAGAAGAGCAGCAGCAGTTACACAGTGCTGGGAGCAAGGTGGGCAGAGACCTCTCCAGGGGTGAAAGAAGACCTGTACTGTCATTCTGGAGAGTACAGAGTTTCTCTCCCAGCAACATCCAGGTCAGCATGCTGGGCTCTTACAGCACTGAAACACTGAATTTCTGTTCCACAGCAAAGTTTTATATAATTTTTTTTTTCAGAATGAGAACCAAAACAAAACAATATACAGTGTTTTTAGGAGGGGTTTTTTGTGGGTTTTCTTTTTTTTTTTGTAGGAAAGGTTTGGGCACATTATGGTAAAATTCTGTTCCAGCTGAACTTTTCATGTTAACTCTGTATCAAATGAACTCAGTAGAAAATGATATCTATTATAAAATAACATCCCAAGTACACAGACGGTTTGTTTAATTAATGGGAGGATGTCATTTTTTTTGTCTCAACTTTCTAACCACAGAAGGGTGTAGAGTCACAAAAAACCAGAATATAGCCAAAACTATCCAGACAGAAAAGTGTTACTGTGTGGAACAGCACATTTCTTCAGACATCTCTGGAGATACACTGTGCCTCATGCTTAATATCTGTCCACATTCTCAGTTCTTTCAATCAGGAATCAAATAAATAGTGGCAGCTTAGCCCTGAACAAGCAACTACCATAAAAAATTGCAGATTCTGTGTCTAATTATTTTTTACCTAGCAAATAAAAAAAGCCAGCTGTTCACTGTAAACACTTCTGTTAACAGCAGTTTAACCTTCATGCCTTTGTGTATAATTTACATTTTATCCCCTTCCTTGCAGGACTTTGTTTCCACCTGCCATTGAGAGACAGTGCAGTTCAGCAGTGTGCATCCAGCAAAAACATCATCTTAAGCAGGCTGGTTTTATCAAATTTAGCAGATCAGTATCCTGAGTTCTTTAGTCAATACTCATTTCAAGCTTTTAGCTCAGAATGTATTTTTCTTTCCTAGTGTTGAGCTAGTGTCCACTTAAACTAGCCAAAAGGCCAAAACTTGTACACAAACCCCATTTGTTATAGAAGTTCTTCCAAATCAAACAACAATTTGACATGTTGAGTTTGTACTGCCAAGTTGGAGAGAAAAAAACCCAGTTTGTCAAAACAATTATATTTTTATGTAGCCACAAGAGCACTCATTCAGTTCGTATGATATTACATTGCCAGAGAGAGCTCCAGCTCTCTTTGAGAAGCACACCATGAAGGACTAACAGAGCAGACATGTGGGTAGACAAGTTTTTGTCAATAGGTGGATCCTGTTTTTATCCTCTCACTTCTCCCAGGCAGTGACAGATTTCTGAGAAGTGGAACAGGTATCTCTTCTGTTCTCTATCTCCCACAGCTGACATGGACAGATGAAGAAAAAGGTTGCCACGGTTTGCTGCCTTTCTCTGCCTTTCTCCGCTCTTTCTGCTTCATAACATTGTTTTCTCATGGTTTTCACCTTATCATCATAGCACTAAGCTCCTGAGTAAACTGGGGAGTTTTCTTGTTCAGGTCACTGAGAACACAACTATTATATTGAAGAGCACAGGGGGAAGTAATACCGGACCCTTTCCTTCTCCAGTGAATCCATGCCAGCTCATAACTAGGGAGATTTGTATCTGAACTGTGTCCAGATCTTTGATTCCCTTCAACAAAATAGGTTCTTCCTCTCCAAAATAGGTTCTGCTTGTTGATTTCAGATCAATTAGGCAGCAAAATAAATGAGGTGATGCCTTTGTTAGGTTTTGTGCTGTTCTCACGTGTAACAAGTTCTTTTTCTGTCTCTGCAGGTCCCTGTCGGTACTGAGATCGAAGGGATGAACATCCTGGGACTGGTGCTGTTTGCTCTGGTTTTAGGAGTGGCACTGAAAAAGCTTGGCCCGGAGGGGGAAGATCTGATTCGCTTCTTTAACTCATTCAATGAGGCAACAATGGTCTTGGTTACCTGGATTATGTGGTAAGTGTGTGACTGCAGATACATCTGCACTACAGTGTTATGCTCAGGTCAGCAAACTCACATTTTATCTCTCTGTCCAGCTTTTCCCTGTGAGATCCCTCATCACAGCAAAAGTGAATGTTGCGGTGTCACACGATGGGGTCTTTTCTCCTTGCTTGTGCCCTGTAATGAGACAGTCACTCATAGCTTAAGGTATCAGTCTGGAAAACTTCAAAGGGTTGCCTATAAATCCTCTCCAGGACTCCCTTTTGATTGTTTAGTGGAAAGAAAACTCAGTATTTCCTAAGGCTGGTTTTTTTTTCTCTTGCCTGTTAATGAGCAAATACATTATTTCACTTACTTCCTTGAAATCTAGAAAAGTTTATGGTGTGAATATTGGTCTGATCAATCCCACAAAGCTTTTTACTCCAAAAAAAGTCTGTTAGTTAGGAAGCATGCTGGAGCATGCTGACCTTTCTCATTAGGCAAGAAACCAGCGTTGGAGGAGGCAGGCACCTCTAGAGAGTGGTTCAGGCCACCTAAGCTGGGGTAGGAGCACATCCTGGCTGGGTTTTCCATCAGGTGGGATGAACCTGGGCCTCAGAGCAGGATCATGGCTGGCCTTGTGTAGCTGTATGGATTTAGGCTGCTCCTGTGGAACCAACAGTACTAGTACCTCACATACAAAATTAAAAATATTCATAAGGATAGCTAGCAAACAAATTAACAGTAGGACATTTGTCACTCCCTTTCTAAAGCTGGTGAAAAAGCTGTAAATGTACCTTAGAAGAGGTATTTTTTTCTTCTTTCATTCTGCATTTTTCATTCCATATTTTCCTCTCCCTAAGAAGTAGAAGGGTTTTAACAAAACACCTGACTTTACACAGGCAGGTCTCTGTGTTAGTTGCTATCATAAGGGATTGAAAAAATTCAGTCTCCAAGCAGCTTAAGCTTTCTGCTCTTGAGTGTAATTCCTTGGACACTGAATACTGATAAGAGGCAGTTCATGTATTCAGCTTAATACAGTGCTAGCAGTTCAAGCCAATCAGTTGGTATGTAATCCTTTATTTTGTGGATTATGGGCACCACTGCTGACCCTTAGCAGTGTAGCCCTTACTTATTCTCTTTCCTTCCTTGAGGCTCTTGTGTAGTCTTGGTGTTTATTCAAAATCTGTCAAGCTGCATGTGCTTCCCAAGGGATACTTTGGAATGGTGGAATCATACTACTAGGAGCAAAGGCAGCTTGAGCTCTTATCTGGTCCCGTTCAACAGCCACTCTCGTGTTTAGCAGCACTTTGGTCTCAACTTTCAGTTCCTCCCTCTTCAAGGGGCGGAATTCAGTGTTCATGTTTGCAGAGCTTGGGCAGGACCAGGGCTCAGCTGGATCTGGCTTGTCAGGGTCCTCAGAAACACAGTTCAAAGGCAGAACTGCAGAGGCTGAGTGGGGAATGTTCCACAGGCCCCCCTAGAGATTTGGCCGAGGGAGGACAGAGGATGCTCACGTGGATCTGGGACATAGGGAGGTGCTCTCTGCGTGGAACAGAGGAGCTGCAGAACCACTGAGGGAGAGGCAGGCCAGGAAGAAGTGAGTGGTCTGAGCAGCCTTAAGGCTTGCCCACCTTTCCAGACCTTTGCATGCTTAACCAAACCTTCTGAAGTTTGTCCTGACTCCACAACTCAGCTTCTCTGAACATGGGCATTGGATTCTTCATTCCTGAGATGTACAGGCAAATCTTTTGTAGTCACATGTTTTCCTGGGGCAGGATTTTGGGGAGCTGGGTGATCTTTTAGTATTTCTTAATCTTAGAAGCAGATAGGGATGAAGTGTGGGCAGCATCAGCAGAGGTACTCAGACACAAACATCACTTAGTAGAGCTTAGGAAGGAGCTGGCCCTGGGCCTGCAGTGATGCACACAGTTTGTTGAGAGCTGCTGGGCTGTTGGTGCAAGGGCAGTTCAGTCTTTTCAGGGCTGATTCCAGCTGCAGTACAGGGACCACAGGTGTGGCTGTGGCCTGCAGGTGGCCCTTCCCCTGGAGCAGCTCCAGGTGCTCATGACAAAGGAAACTTCAAACAAATGCTGACGCGGCATGTTTCTAGACAGGAGGCATGGATGTCTGTGTGCCTGGCTGTTGGCTTGGGGGAAGCTCTGGAAGCCTGATCATTTAACTTAGTCCTTTTTAGGCAAATAGCAGAGTTAATTGCTATCTTTGGCACATGCATCAGCGGCCTTTAGCTGAGCTCTCTGGTATGTGCACAGCTTTTTCTTATCCTCCACTGAGCTGGCACCCAGTGTGTCTGTGATTTTAATGGCCTGACTCTGTACTCGTGCTGGGAGTTTCTGCATGTGTGAGACCCAACTGTTTCTAGTTGGGTCTCTCTACTCCAGTGATGTGATACTGCTCCCTTCCCCTTCCTTCCCTTCCCTCCCCTCCCTACTGGTGTCTTGTCCTGGTAGCTCCTGGCAGCATTTCTGCTTCCCATTCACCTTCCCTTTGGCACTCTTCCCTTTTTAGCTCTGTCTCTGAGGGCATAAGTGAACAGACCTTTTAAAATTTGACTGCTTACTATTCACCAAACAAGAGTCTTAGAAAAGCCTTCCAAATTTGCCTAACCTGAGCGTGTGGTGAATAAGGAACCACCCTCCAGTAGGAGCAGCAGATTCTTTAGCAGAATGTTATCTCCAGGATGGAAAATGTCATGTTTTCCAACGCTTCTCATTTGAATTTAATGACAGCCAATATTTCATTTACGCAGGTACGTACCTATTGGCATTATGTTCCTTGTTGGGAGCAAGATTGTGGAAATGGAAGATATTGTGCTTCTGGTGACCAGTCTGGGAAAATACATCTTCGCCTCTATCCTGGGCCACATCATCCATGGAGGAATCATTCTGCCACTTATTTATTTTGCAGCCACACGGCAAAATCCGTATCGTTTTCTCTTAGGACTTATCACACCATTTGCCACTGCCTTTGCCACTTGCTCCAGGTGGGTTTCCGTGCCACTTCTGGGATTATAGCCTGTTATGTTTGTCACCCTAAACTGGCTATATCCAGATTTAATTTTAGGTGGGAATATTGTTCCTGAGATTGCAAAAAGAGTCTTCTAAACATAGAGAGTCTCACTGCTGTCCTCAGCCTGCTGCACAGCACATGCTGATAATTAGCTGTTGAAAACAATTCCTCAAAATATTGGGACTGTAGCATGATGCTGAGTTGGGAATATTTTGGGGAAAAAAAATAAAATTATTGTCTTTAAATGATCCTGCCAGCTGTCCTTTCAATTTTAAGCAAAGTGAGGGACTTGTCCTCAGAAGTTTACTTTTTAAGTTCAGAAGGACCTGGAACAAATTTAGACTCATTTTGTAGGAGCAAACCAGACTTGCTTACTAGTGTAAAGGCACTTAACATTATTTATTTCAAAGATCTGGCCTGATCAGCTTTTATTTGTCATAACCAAATGATTGAGCATATCATTTACACTTTTCTCAAATACAAACACCCAATCAAATAACATACCTATAACACCTGATCAAATAACATCTCTATATAATATCATTAGATCTATGGAAAATCATTTTCATCATCTCCAGAAGTAGATGCATGTCTGTCAAAGGAGCTGAAATACTATTCATAAACTCTCTCCTTCTGCATAGTAGGAGAGGGTTTATGAATAAAACCATGTGATTTATAATGCAAGAAATAAATCCAAGAGTGATGTTTTATTTTTAATCATTTTTCTGTTCATTGGAGAAAGTAATAATACAGCATTAAGAGAGTGCAGTTGCATCTGTTGTGTTTATATTATCATAGAATGGTTTGGGTTGCAAGGAACTTTAAAGATCATCTAGTTCCAACCTTCCCTGCTATATTTGCATCTGTTACTGTATTTTTGTAGTCTGAGGCTTGTTCATTCCATAGCCATGTAATGCTGCATATTGTGTTAAGTCATGAGTTCTTGCTTCTGGGAGATTAAAGTCCTTATCAGCTATTTCTGGATGAAAGCAGATTATTAAATACCTCTGCTCAAAACTCAGCAAGGAGGGTCCTTCATTGCCATCATGACAGAGAGGGACTATAAAATGGCATTGTTGTCTTTACAGTCCTGTTTGCAGCATGTTAGAAACATGAAAGCCATGAGAGAGTGAAGGGGCATTCAGAGCACTCTGATGCTCTGTGTTTCATTTCTCCCTGTTCTGTTTCCAGCTCAGCCACGCTCCCATCCATGATCAAGTGTATTGAGGAGAACAATGGAGTCGACAAGAGGATCAGCAGGTTTATCCTTCCCATTGGGGCCACTGTAAACATGGATGGAGCTGCTATTTTCCAGTGCATGGCAGCTGTGTTTATTGCTCAGCTGAACAACGTCGACCTCAACCCTGGGCAGATCTTCACAATTCTGTAAGTTGCTTGCAACCACATCCTTCTGGCCCCCAGACACATTCAAGCTGTGGTCTCTCCGTTAATAACTAACAGTTAGCATTCCACATCTCTGACCTAAAGCTTACAAACTGCTATGTAACATAATTATAGGGTGATTAAAGGATGGAGTCTTTAAACCTTTACAAGATTTGCCAGAGTCTCGATTCAATAAAAGGTAGAACCTGGGAGGGGTAATTGAATTCTGAAACAGACTTTGAGCTGTTTAAAGCTCTTTCTCAGATGAAATTCCTCTCCTTCCTTAAGCATCTCACTCCTCCATCCTCCAGTCACCATTAGGCTGAGTAAGTGAGGCATTTTGCTCTGCCCAGAAAGCAGCCCCTGATTCCCCCTCTGGATGTGTTAGAAAATTCTCCTGCCAGCTCCTAGGTTCCTTATGCATCTATTTCATACTAAAGACTGTTCCTGCTTACCTCTGTCCTTCCTACCATCACATTGCTGGCTTTCCTGATCAGATCTCTTGTTGTTCCCCTCCTAACTGCTTTGCTCCATTATCCCCTCCACCACCTCAGTCCTACCTCTTTCTCTAAGACTCTCTCCCCTCTATGCCTGGAATATCCTCTGATGTCCCATATCCCATAAAGTGTCATTATCTTCATCTCTCTCCTCAAAATCCCTTAAATGGGGATGCTACAAGCAGTTCTGGCTCCTCACTGTGCGCAGCAGCCACAGCTGCATCCACCAGATGCCTCCTAGGGCTGGTTCCTGGCATTTTTTACCCTCCCTGGCCAGATTTTATTTCCTTCCTGATTGTGTTTGCCAGTATGTTGTTTGTCTGTTTAAAGCAGGGCTGAGGCATTGGGGTTTTTTTGGTGGGTAGCCAAAACAGCTTTTCAGGTACTCTCAATGAATCAGGTGTGAAGCCAGGCCTGAGGATGATGCAGTGATAGCCCAAGGAGAACTCAGTTGGAGACAAGTGCACACAAAAAGGTGTGTTGGGCATATGCACTGCAGGTTTCCAGCTCCTGATTTAGGGTCTGTGTTGGAATGCAAACGAGACACAGAGAAGGTGCTGTGCCCTGCATGGCAGAGTTTCCCTTTATACGTGTGGGGTCAGGAGGTGTAAGTCACTCAGCATACTGGAGCTGGGAATGTTAGTAAGGCAGCAGGATACAGTTGTGTTGGTTTTTATCCTGGAAAGGCAGTCCTGGTGTTGAGCCCAGAGCCATTGCCAGGATAACTGCTGCGGATCCCTGCTGAGCCCCTGTCCTCTGTACCCGTTCCTTTGCATCAGCAGGCAGGAAGGGGTTTGCCTGGGAAGCAAACGCTCCGTGTGTCCCATGCTGGAGCATTTGTTTACAATTCCCATGGCGGGGAAGCACGTGACAGAGTGCAGCAGAGGACAGCTGGGAGCTCCTCTAACCGGGCATGGGCATTGATTTGCAGCGTGACGGCCACCGCGTCCAGCGTGGGAGCAGCCGGGGTCCCTGCCGGAGGCGTCCTCACCATCGCCATCATCCTGGAGGCCATCGGGCTGCCCACCAACGACCTGTCCCTCATACTGGCCGTGGACTGGATCGTGTGAGTACTGCAGGCCTCACGTGCCTGCTGTTGCAAGGCATAGAAACGTGGAATTACGGATTGGCTAAGGTTGGAAAAAACCATCCAGATTGTCAAGTCCAGCCATCGGTGTGGCACCACCAACATGCTCACCATTAAGGCATGTCATGGGGACTCCACCACTTCCCAAGCATTCTGTTTAAATGCTTTACCACCCTTTCCATGGAAAAGATTTTCGTAATATCCAATCTAAACCTCCCCTGGTGCAATTTGAGGCTGTTTCCTCTCATCCTGTCCCTTGTTATGTGGGAGAGGAGAGTGACATTCACCTCACTACAGCATCCTTGTAGCATATTCAGCTTGAAACGAGGTCAAAGTACAGAATCTAACCCAGTATAAAATGAAACCTAGTAGAAAATAAGACCCTACAAGATGTCCGCTTACAGGACAGGTAACCTGTGATGGGGAATGGAAAAGGTGGTGCCTTCCCAGTTAAAGCAGTCAGTATGCTAAAATCCCTCTTCAGCTTTTTTATTCAGCCTTTGTAGAAATGTATTTCTTCTTGGCTTCAATTCCCATCAGAAGGGTTGTTAAAAGTCTATTTAGAAGGTGTTGATACTGCTGGAAATTAGTTGGATACTATAACGGCAGGGGAGGACAAAGGAAATTGAGTCTGAATATCAGTTGTGGAAAGCTTCCTTGGTCACATGTGGGAAGCAGTTTCCATCAGAAGCTCTTGTCAGCTATTGTTTGGATTTTTTTTATAACTTCAAGGCTGGTCAAAGCACCAACACAACTGTCACAGAGAGGTGCTGTCCATTGGCAGGGCAGGGACACAGAGGGTTTGTGGCACTCGTCACTGCTGTGGGCAGTGTCGTGGCTGGAACACGCTGCTGAGAGTCACAAGTTTAGTGGACAGTATTACCACCGCTCCTTTCCATCTTCTGGGAAAGAAGTAAGAGGTCAGTATGGGTCAAGTGATCTGAATCCCACTTAGGTAATTTGTTTCCAGTTGGTGGGTTATTGGGCAGTTCCTGGTTTAGACTGCACATAATCCCTTGGCATTGCTTTTTGGAAAGACCAGCCTCTCTGTATAGATGCTGTGTTCCCACAGCAGATGTGGGAATTAGGATGCCTGAGGACACCCTTGAATTTCAGAGACTGGAGAAGGTGGCAGCTGTATTACCTTCCCTTCCCACACAACACGTGTCTATGGAACATAATCGTATTCCTACAGCTTCCTTAGGATTATCAGACTCTTTCTTAGTGTAACCTCTTAGGGATCAGCCACCTCCAAAGGATGGGAGAGACAGGCAAAGCAGTGGCTAGCCCTTTTTATCCTGTCTTTCTAAGGAAGTACAGTAGTAGCTGAGCGTTCCACACCTGTACTTGCAAGTGCTTGGAGGCAAGAGTGAAAAACTTGCCCTTCCTTTCACTCTGGGCTGCTCTCAGCCTGTGTTGTGCTGGCTGCCTTCATTTCAAAATATGTAGCATCCCTCTGTGGTCAACACTGTTCTAGTCAAGGAGCTCAGCCTTGTGGTAACAAAAGGGGGAAGGATGGAGGAAGGAGTCCCATGTCTTGCTTTAATGCCAGCTGTTTAATTACCAGAGAGGACCACAACTACAAGTTGAGCCACTGTTAAAGTTAGGCTGCAGAAGGACTAGCAAGTCTCAAAAGGCACGTGAAAACATTGTTCTTCTTTATGACCCATAAATCTCTTCCATTACACCCTGCCACACTAGTTTTGTGTTGTAGGACCAAAAATCAGGGCAGGTGCTACAGGCAACAAATGCAGAGAACACAAGTCATTCTGCCTGCTTTTGGAAGGATCCCTTAAGTAGGTGCTTGGATTAAAGTACGAGTCACAGTAGTTAAAAAAGAGAGCTCGGTGCTCTGAGTCACTTTCTGGATAAACCCAAAGTAAGTTCCTGCTCTGAATGTGCATTTAAAAAATGCTGGCATGGAGAAAGGGAAGAGGAAGGAGGTGGGCTGTGAAAAGCAGGATGCCTGAGAAAGAGTAGTACCATTGCTGCGACCCACAGAGAGACCAGAACCAGCTGGTAGTAACAGTTTGACTGGCCATAAACCTGCTGTGGTGCACATTTTTAGTTCTGAAATAGTGATGATACTTCTGTGGAAAACACCTGTAGTAACTACATCTCCCTTGTCTAGCTCCACTGATGTTAGTGGTTCAGCAGGGGTGAACCAGCTCCCCTTATTGTGTTGTAACTCTCTTGAAACTAAAAGCCTGCTGCTTTGGTTTTTGTTTCTGATCTTCACCAGGGACCGAACCACCACAGTTGTGAATGTGGAAGGGGATGCCCTGGGAGCGGGCATCCTTAATTACCTGAATGAAAAAGACAAGAAAGAGAGAGAGCAGGAGCTGAAGGAAGTCACTGTAGAAGCAGTTGCTAACAGCAAGTCTGAAGCGGAAACGTCACCTTTGGTAACCCACAAAAACCCAGTCTCCAACACAAGCAGCACAGCAGACCCTGATTCCAAGGAATCAGTATTGTGAACTCGAGGCCACTCATCCTAGAGGTGGCCCAGGGACTTGTCAACGCACCCAGACGTTTGCAGTGCGACCAGGGGCTGGATGGCTCTTGGAAGTGCACATTTCCAGTCTGTTTTGAAATATGGTGGCCTGGGGAAGGGGAGGGAGGTGGGGTGGGCAGAGGAGGGGTGTTGAGAAGGAGCACTCGCTTTGTAATAGTATTTTGATAGTTTATATGTGTACATGTATATGTGTTGCACAGGCACACTTGTGTACATGTACGTGCGAACTGCTGTTGAGGCTTCTGGTGTAACAAGACTTCCGTTAGTGAAGGCCCAGATGGGTTGAAGATAGGGAGGTAGACAAACCCAGTATGTGCTTATTGTAGGGAAAAAACTAGTAAGCTTATTTTTGCTGCTGTTTGAATGGAGAAGCAGTCTAGAAACTCCAGAGTGGGTGAAAATGTTGCTTAAATTTGTTTTCCAGCCTGGAAACACTTACTGACCATTACAGCCATGATATGAAGCAACACTTTTCTCCCACTCCCCTTCCTCTCATGTTCTCCGATCCATTAAAAACATTGAATATGTCCTTAAAACTAGCTGTTTTCTGTTTTTAAAATTTTTTTTGTTTCATACCTAAATTAATAGCTTAGAGGGGCTTGTTTCATTCTCCCACTGCATTGCAGCTCACAGCAGTTTTCCTGCCTTTTGGTGAGTAACTCCCAAACTGTGGGACCAAACATAGGAGATCTTCGTGCGGATCAAGGATTGGTTTCCTCCTTTCCTCTAACCAAGCTGTTGAAGAGAAAAATCGAAAGGAAGCACACATTTTGTTAAAGTAATCCTTTTGGGGCTGAAAAAAATGTAGAGTCTGTTCCAGTGTTAGTATATCTGAAAGAGGCTTGCCTGTGACAACATCAATAAATCCAGAAGTCAGTTCCCTTCATGAAAACACACATGATCCTCTGCTAGCACACCATGTCCTGCTCATGTTTATTTAATGGGTCAATCCAAACAACTTTAGTCATACTTCTCTTCCAGCAAACTTGAATAGGGTAGGAAAAATTCTGAACACACATCGGTGGAAACTGATGACAGGCAAGTCTGAGTCTTGGCTTGAAAGGGGAAGAGAAGAGGTGAGTTTATAACCCCAAGTAGTTCAGTGATCTCTGTGTGGGAGCTGGCTTCCAGTTCCTGCTAGGAGTTTGGTCCTGCCATAAATGTTCTTCTGGCAGCAGCTTACTTTCAGTAATTCTGGGTGGTGCTGGGCCAGCATAATGCTTTAATGGCAGATGCTAACCTTTGCTTGAGGCTCAGCCGAATGTTTCTGGGTTCTTACTCTTCCTTTTTGCCTTTACAGTGTCCTTCCTGAATTTGCATCCCAAACCTGAACAAAGTCTGGCAAACTCATTGCAAAGATCCTATTGATCTGTCTTGGCTCTTTGGATGGTAATAGTTAAAAAATTTTGACTACACATGCCAAGATTTGCCTGTGATGTTTTCTCTTGGCTACTTCAACAAGAGAGGGCATGTGGTCCATCTCCACACTGTTAATTCAGCAATATATATTTACACTTAGCTTTGATATACAGCAATGCTAAGTTTCCCTTTTTCTTTCTCCTCTCTTGCTTCAGAGGAGACTATCATCTTGGAAAGATATCAGCACTAGGAAGAGGCAACTCCAATTCCATAGCAGCAGCTGCCTTCCTTTGCAAAGCATCCCTGCTGGTAAAGGGACGCAATGAATTTTGCAGAAAGACGCTCAGAGCGAGATGTGGCCACCCCGAGGGAGAGCGCAGTGAGTGTGTCATGACTGGCTGGTTAATGCTGTGCACTGGAGCCATGCAGGCAGTCCAAGTAGGAAAGGATTAGTCAGCCCACTGGGAAACTGCAGGTGGAGTTTCTTTTTGACCAGTTTATTTATAACCGTGTCCGCAAAATTTGGTCATTCCTTGGCTCGTCTTCCAAATGGACGGAGACAAACACAATTCTGTAGGGACATCTTTTGCCCAGCAGATCAACTTTGCATTTCTTCCTGTTAGAATCATCCGGACTCCTTTCAACTCAGGAAACCAAAAGCACATTTTTAAGTCTAAGTATCTCTTTGAAATATCTGAATGCACCAGAACCCCAAATGCTTTGATTTTAAAGCAGTGTATGGATGTCTCAAGGAAGCTGAAGATCCTGATTGTCCCCTGTGGGCTGAGTTCCATGGTTGCATTTTATCCCCCATCAGATGTTTAGCTCCTGTGCTTTTGTGAGACCCCCTGGAATACTGTGTGCAGTTCTGGTGTTCCCAACATAAGAAGGACATGGAACTGTTGGAGGAAGTCCAGAGGAGAGCCACAAAGAGGATGGGAGCACATCTCCTGCAAAGACAGGGTGACAGAGTTGGGGCTGTTCAGCCCAGAGAAGAGAAGGTTGCATTGCAACCTTCCGGTATCTGAAGGAGCCCACGTGGAAGCCAGAGAGGGACTTTGTCAAGAACTGTAGTGGTGGGACAAACGCAATGGGTACAAACTGAAAGAGATGAAATTAGGGTTAGATATTAAAATTTTTTTACTGTGAGGGTGGTGAGATGTTGGAACAGGTTGCTCAGGGAGGTTGTGGATGCCCCAACCCTGACAGTGTTCAAAGCCAGGCTGGATAAGGCTTTGAGTAACCTGTTCTAGTGTGAGATGCCCCTGCACATGTCAGGGGGGGTTGGGACTGGATGATTTTTAAGGTCATTTCTAACCCCTCAACATTCTGTGGTTCTGTGATGCTCTCCCTCACCATGACACATGCAGCTAGGATCAGGACATGAGGGCAGCACTAAAATGACAATTCATGAAGCATCACAGGACCATTTCAGAGTAGAACACATCTCAATTTTAATTTTTTTTCATGTGTTATTGCCCACAGGTTAAAGTACTGCCCTGGGCAAAGCCAAAGGCTGGGCTTCTTTGCAGGCAACACCTTGCCATTGCCTTATGATCCTTCTTCCCTATGGTGCTGCACCTGGAGTGTGCCTCATCATTGTAGCAGCGTGCCATAGGCTGTGGCACATTGTTCCTGACAGGGCATCCCAGGAAATGGAAAATTAAAGCAAATACCCCAGTATATGTATTTTCCAATAGCAATGCAGAAGCTCAGTCTTCACTGAACACCTCTCCCAGTCCCTACTAGTGGATTGCCATGTTTTGCATCAATATGAATGTCTAGTCCCATGTAAAGCTTGTTAGAGCAGTCAGATTTAAGGAGGTCAAATCATTTTCATAGCAGGAATTTAATCAGGGAAATCTGACATTCCTTCTCTTGGAAACATATGTCATAGGATTTATATGAACCGTGAGTATTCAGCTCTTAACCTGCCAGAAATCTGTAGTCTTTCAGAAGCTCTACTTTAGACTTAAAAACATGCCAGTTCTTTTGTTGTTTGTGCAGAACAAGAGGGATCTATGGAAGCAGGAGTGCTGGGTAACTACTGCTTGTCAGAACGTCCTCTTGGTCATTTCTTTTATCATTTGTGTCAGAATTTACATTTCTTGTTTTTCTGTGATGTTCCTATTCCTCACAATAGCCGTGATGCACTCTAGAACTCTCTACCTGGATTGTTTCTTAAGGTAGGAACATGAAAGATCCAGTATTGCACTCTCTCAGACTGTAAAAAACGTGACACATTCCAACAACTGCCACTGTAACAATGTGGATCCTGGTGGAAAGCCTGATGAGATAGAAGACTTGCCATTTGCTTTAAGTGGTCAGGGTCTACAGGTAAGACCACTGGGAGAAAAATGGGAGGGCTGTCGAGAGACGTGCATTTTAGATGCTGGTCTTGACCTGCAGTGTAATGTCTTACACCGGGAGCTTCCTGTTCCAGGAGGCTGTGAGCTGAGAAGGTGCTCAGGAGTCTTGCAGGTGCAGCAAGGGGTACCTGCTCTGCTCTGCTCTCACCCAGGCACTCCAGAAATCTGGTGCCAGTGTGGTACTTAACTCCAATGTCTCTTGACTGGACATATATTTCTGTTCTCCTGACATAACTGTAAATAGGAAACCTTTAGTCAGTTGCTTTGCGTTTTTTTAGGAGGAAACAAATTCCATCTAGAAAACACTATTTTTCTATTTGATTTTAGGTTGGGGTTTTTTTTATTGTTTTGGTTGTTTTTCTGGAAGGTACAAGTTCTCTCCTCTGCTCATGTCCTATCCTCTAGTACAGGAATTGCTTTTTGAGAGAAAGATAAGGAAATTACATGGTGTGTTTCTTGGGGTGTCCTGTGCAAGGCCAGGAGTTGGACTCGATAATTCTCATGGGTCCCTTCCAGCTCAGTGGATTCTGTGATTCTATGATATATTGAAGAGTCTGCAGGCCTTTGGCATATGCAATCCCATTTTGTCTCTGATGCCATTTATTCTTCCACTTTTACCTTTTTCGGTGAAGTTTCTTTGACCATTTTGCACCATCTTTTATTTCTTCTCTAGCATTGACTTTTCACTCCATGCTTTATCTATCACTGCCTGATCTCATCCTGTTTCCTGGAATACCCTATGTTCTTTTTATGTTTCAGTGGCTCAGGGATAAATGGGAGAGTGGACAGAGTTCTGAGAGTCCAGTTTGCATTCTGCCTTGCTCCTGTCCTGAACTCAGCAGAGGTTTGTGAGCCTTGGTAATTTAGAGTTGCTCTGAGAGTGCTGGGTATCTGTCTCTCACACTGAGAAAGGTGCTCATTCTGTGCTGTGAGACGTGGCTGTAGATGCCTGAAAAACTGTAGCGAGCAGTGGAGGGTGCCAGGGCTTGACTGCTTTTAGGATATTTTCAGCAAAGATCCTGTATTGCTAAGAACTGAGCTTTACCTGAGTCTTGATGTTGGTAATTGCACTACGAGACTCGGTAATTGCAAAGGACTTTAAACCCTTCTGGGGATGTCTCTTGCAATCAGGATGGCTTTTTTGTTGAGAACAGACTAGAGCCAATCCCAGGGCTTCCCGTGCTGGGATGTGACAAACAGGACTGTGTCCTCTGGACATAACAGAGATATGGAGCCAGCCAAAGTACCACATCAGTTGGTGAAACAATCTCTGCTTTGTCTTTTCTGAGCAGCCCTGGGGGGGCAATGCCCTGAGCTGGAGGTGGTGAGAGATTGGGGGCGTGGTATGAGGGGCAGGAAGGTTTCATGGTGCTTGCTCTGTTCCCATACTCTTCCCTGGGCATTTGCTGTGGCTGGCGCCAGAGATGGACATGACCCAGTATCACCATTCTTATTCTCCTGTGGTTCTTCCTTATTTTGCAGCAAGAATAGGGGAATCTGAGGTGTTTAGGCAGTTCCTCTTTCAGTCAAGTCAAAGTCCCTGTCATCTCTGTGACTGACCACCCAGCCATATGTTGTAGGTCGTGTCCTCAAGAGCTTGCTAAAGGGACAAAACCACCACTTCTGCAAAGATTTGCAGTGCTGGTCAACAGTCTGGGCTAAATCTTCACTCTGGTCCTCTGCAAACACAGTGCATTTCTGCAGCCACTGGAAAGCATCATCCTGTTGGAAATGATAATTTTTAATCCTGACCCTCCTACAGGCAGTGAGCAGTGGGCCTCAGGTACCAAGTCAAAAGACTAAAAGATAAACTCTCACCAAAGAAAAATTGTCACATCTTCACTGATTTTAACAGAGCCTTGGCAGTTCTTAATCACAGAGCTGCCTGTAATGACTGATCTGGTGACAGATGAACAGCACAGAATTAGGCAGGTTGCATAAGTCCTATATCTGTGCTTCCTTTTCTGTAAATTACATTTACAGATATTTACGTGTCTCTCACAGGCAATAGTGTGGAAGATAGTGAGTTGCAATGTTTGGAAAGCACTCTTAAGACAAAGAGCAGTAAATCTTAAAGAATAATGAACTTTTCAAAAATCTGAAAGGAATCAAATAATGAAAGTATGCAGAGTTGCATTGTGCTAGAGGAGGAATGACTGCTGGAAAGGAGATCAGGTGGATGCGTTTTCTGGGCTAATTCAGGGGGAGCAGGGGAGCTGGTGTCAGTGTGAGCTGCAGTTCAGAAAAGGGATGTGACTTAGTCAAGGACAGCACAGTGCTCTGTTCTATCTGCCTCCTTCCATCTCCACCTGACATGCCATGAAAGCTTAGGCTCAGGTAAATTAACAGACATCACCGTGGATTCAACATCTAAATCGGGAGTCTTGACAGTTTAGTTCCTGACTAGTTTCAGTGGGAGAAAGAGCTTTTCAACTCAAAAGAACAAGTTGTCTTGTTGTCAGTATGGGTGACGAAGGTGGAGAAAAAGAAGGAAGAGCTGGAAGGCTGCAGGAGCACCATCACAGAAGACAGGGTAAGCAAGAGGATAAAGAAGCATCCTTTCCTTCGCATTTTGATATGGATAGGATCAAAAAAGGCTGCAGGCATTTGTCTGGCATGTAGCAGAGAATGCAAATCCCTGCCTGCTGCTTGGGTGGGATTTGCAGGGAGAGGCAGGAGTGCTGAAGTTACTGAAATGCAACAAGGCAGCATGCAGAGGGCCAGCGTGGAGCTCGGATAAGCTGCTGCTGGCTGCTGGCCATGACCAGAGGAATAGCGGTACAGTTCTGGATCAGGGATTGACCCACATTCCTCCTTGCAGGATAGCTAGGACAAATGCTCCTCAGATAAATGCGTGGAGACCATTATTCTCTGAGGACAAAGACCAACTTGTTATCTGTGGGAGCATATTGATGAAAGCCATGTTCATTTGCTGCTTCAGTTTCTGGCAGGAGAGAAAAGGGTTTGACAAGTGATCTAAAACTTTTTCCAGACTTTAAGCAACACATTGAGACAGTTGCCCCTGAATATTTTAACTGACAGTAAGTGATCAAGAGCCTTATTTGGCTCCCGTAGGTCTTAACATCTGAGCACGGTCTTGGGAAGTTAATGTTAACAGAGAATTCATTCTCTGCATGGGGTCTTTACAGACATTTGTGACCAGCAGGCATCAGTTCACAGCTGCACAAATGAATGAATACAGAAAAAGGTGAAAGAACTCTCTCTTGGGTCACATGAAGAATTGCCAAGCAGGCTAGGAGCAGACCCTAAGTCCTGAAGCCAGGTTTGTTGTTAGCTAACAACTATCACCTCCTTAAAAAAATCCACATCTGAGGGTTTATAAATATATTTGATTCCGTACAGTGTTTTTAATAGAAGAGGAAAAAAAATCTTTTTCATTCAAGAGTTCACAGTGTGGTTACTTATCAAATTGTATCTCAGTGTTGGCAGATGCATCATCCTTAACAGTTAGAAAATCTCATTTGGCTTTAACCTCAGATCTCAGTGCCAGCAGGAGGTGAGGACTGTGGACATTTCAGCAGGCCAACAGCTCTTAATGTAAAATCCTGCTCAAGAAACATTTATACTTGTCTCCCAAGGCCACAGATGCTGCTTGTAAGGCAAGCAGGGCTACCAACAGGAACCAGCCTGAGGAAATGGATTTTAAGCCAACTCTGTTGTAATGCAGAGTTAACGGTGTGGTTTTAAGCCACAGAGACCAAGAAATTTGGTATTAGATGTTCTTTAGGATAGCCTTCACTTGCTTCTTCGGGTAAAACAGCACTGAGAAAGTAATGCTCTTCCTTGCCAAGCATGTATTTAGTAATTGAAACTAAACTGCATATGGCATGTGCGTGCAACTTAATTGCAGTTACATGTCACAGAAGGAAGTTACTAAGGGAACTCTTCTCTCAAGGAACTGTTTACACATGTCTGAATCCCCCAGATTACATTCCCACAGAAAGAATTGTGCTTAACCATAAAAAATACTCCAGATATTAACTGGTTTGGATTGTAGCTTTTTTAAGAACCAGAAGGAATGCCACAAAAAGGACAGGCCAGGGCCTTCACTGATGTGCATTGATGTAATTTCCTGAGCTTTCCGCAGCTTCTGGATTTCTGATGGAGATACCTCCTTAGCAGCATAGGGGATTGGTCTGGGCCTTTTAAGATGATCATGATCAGCAAAGCTTTACTGCTGTAAAGCAATGTTTATAAAACTTCTTGGCTGTAAAGACAGGCATTTTACATGCTCAGAGTATTCTTATGATGTGGTGCCTCTAATAAGAAAAAAGTGTTTTCCTAATGGTCGGTTTTGATGCAGGAGGAAACTTCCTCATGTTTTGTTCAGTTTGCCTTCTCTGTATCCCTCCTGTGGAGTCTGTTGTGCTCCTTGGAGTCTGCCCAGATCCCAGCAGGATCAGGCTCCTATAGTACATAGATGAAACTTAAAAGATATTCTGGCCCCATGTGAGGACATGGACTGTTTCACATCCTGTTAGGAGGGGACAAAGATGTGGTTTCAGCTTTGGAGAGCATCTGGACTGAACAAACCCTGCGTCATTAAGGCAATACCTTAATGGTATTTTACACTTAATTAGTCAGATAATTGTGACCAAGGTGGCCCAGCCCTCGCTGCCTCCTTGCTCTGCTCCACAACAGATGCTCCGTTGACATGTCTTCCCTGAAGGCCACTGTGGAGGTGATGTGTTTGCCATCCATGAGAATTCCATTCTTTTAAGAACACAATCTTACTTAGACTTCCTCTGTTACTCTCCTGGCTGCACTCTTGTAAGGTCGTGCTGTATGGGATGGAGACCACGCAAATAGCTGAGCAAACCCCTGCTTGTGGGAGATGGATGGGCCTCTGCTCCTGAACTGCTTCTTGGTTACAGCAAACTGAGACTGACTCACTCACACTTTGTGAGGGTGAAGATCTTGATTAGATTTTGATTAATCCCTCAGATTCAGGGATAGCAGGACCACCCCTGCACATGAGGAGTCCCCTTCTGCCTTATTATCCTTAAAGGTGCCTTGTCCTGGTTCCCTTCAGGACAAATTCCAAGTTGCTGTTTGGCTTTCAAATATAACTATGCACCAAAGCTGAAAGACTCCATTATCCTTGGAGACAGGAGGGAGAATGTGATGTCCTGGTGTGAGACAAGGAAAATGGTTTTGTTTTCTTTATCCTGTGAGCTCTCTGACAGCAATCCTGAGGTGTGTATGTGTGTGGGTGCTTTTATTTCTACCTGAACACAAATTGCTCTAATTAGGAGGGAGGATTATTGTATTTTCATATGCTAAACCATTTGATTAATTATTTTAATAAAAAGAAAGATAAACTCTGAAAATGACTGCCATCTGCTCCAGTACAATCCAGTATCACTGATACAGACGTATCTGCCTTCAGGTTAAAACCTTGTGCTTAGAGTAACCACTCCATTGAGGAAGTGTTTGTGCCATGTGAGTGTGTTGATTCTCATGAACATCTGTAGCTGTTCCTCTTTTAAAGCTGTGGGTTTCATCCATGTGGCTCTGTATCAGCCTTTCCATTGCCTACCGAGAACAGATGTCCGTGCACATACGCAGAAAAAAGACCATACTGCTGTGTCTGGGGGTGTGTGACCCTGGGGCAGATGTTACAGATGTTTGTTGTGTGCTGTACCCCTTGGAGTAAGAACTCCCTGCCTGCCTGGGGAGCAACCAGTCCTGTGGCTCAGGTCGGGATGGTTCGTTGTATTAGTAGGGTGACACAATGGGATATTCTCTTTTTCCCTTCTCTCATGGAAATGTATATTTGTTCTCTCTTTGTGTAGCTTCTCAGTCTAAAATAAAAACCACCCCAAACAGAATTCATGTTTCCATCTTTGTTTGGAGAAGACGTGGCCTTTTAGTTGGATCAGCCTTGCACAGGCACTGGGACATCCTGCAGGACCAGGCTCTCAGGCTCTGTCACCTGAGCAAAGACTCCTTTGGAAATGCCCCTGGATGAGAATTGTGCAGTTTGGTGTTTGGTTCCACTTTCCCAGACCCTGCTCTTTGTTGGCATGCTGGTGTCACTGAGTGTCAGCATTTAACCCTTTCCCTGCTGGCATTTCTCCAAGCCCTCTGCGTGCTGGTCTCAGAATTGAGGGCCTGGGTTTGCCATCTAAGTGGGTTTGATACAGCTTTTCCATTAAACGCTCATATATCTCCAAAGGGTGGGTTCTGTCCTGAGATGCACACACATAACATCACAAATCCAGGGAAAAACATCGACTGTGTAAGTGTAGATTGATTACTTTCAAGCCTTAAGCTCCCGGAACAAATAAACAAGGGGGCAAAATTTGCAAGAATTGCAAGCACCAAAAGAAAGAAGCATAATTTGAACGACCTGCCAATTTGTGACTTACAAATTGTGACTGGTGTTATGCCCTGGAATGTGAATCTTACAAAACCATGAATGTGGTGGTTTCCAAAAAGCCTATCTGACTCCATGGTTCTGTCTTTGGCTTCTCACTTCCTAGCTGAATCCCTGAGGAGATACCTGGAGGAATGCTAGAGCAGGGAGATGTCCTCTGGGACCAGAGCCTGGAGCCATTCACATGGCAGCTTTGCACGCAGGTTTTCTCAAGCCTTCTGAGGTGGTTGGCAGAGCCATAGTGATTTGCCTTTTGAAACCCATGAAGCTTTGTGAGACCTATGGAAAAGGTGGAATGATTGCTTGTCTTTAATGAGAGCTGAGCTAAGCCTTAGACTGAGTCCCAGCTGCCTCCAGCCAGACATTATTAGCACTTGTTAGGCCTTATTATGGATAAAGAGATAAAGTTTCCTATGATATTTGAACAAGGAGATAAAAGTTGGATAAGTTCTAATTAAAGTTTAATGATTTTATTCTAGTTTTCTACCACCGCCCACAAATGTGGCCACCTGCTTTCCATTTTCTTAGTTTTGTTGGGGGTTTTTGTTTTTCTTTTATTTGTTTTGTTTGTTTGGGTTTTTTTTAAGACGAAAAACGAGCATTTTTGGGAAAATGCTCCTCACTTCTTTCTTCTAAGCTCTAGGCAGGCAACACACATTTTTCTTGTTAACATGAAAAGCATTTAAAAGTAAATTTATTACAAAAGGCACTGCTATTGTTCTAACTTAATATTTGCAGAGGAAATCCAGTTATGGCCAACGAGCAAATTAGTCCTTTTTTTTTAATCTCCAGTTTGTCTGATTAAGGTAGATAGAATTATACGGAAGTGCTTTGTGAGTTAAACAGAAGATAATACCATTTGTTCTGCCCTGAAATGAATGGTTTGATTCACACAGGTTGTGTGGTACAGCTGCACTAACTGGTCACCTTTAAAGTGTGTAGGTTTGTTGAAAGTCAGATCTCTGCTATGTCCCCGTTATGAGCATTGAAGTATCATTGAATCATTGTAGGAGATCCTACAGAAGGGGAATATGGTATTTTTTTACATTTTAAGCTCATTTTAGCCACCTGCACTGGTTCTCTTACAGATTTCATTCACTCTCATGCAACTTTGGCCCAGCCCCAATCACTTGTGTGCAACAAACACCTCAAGGGATGATGCCTGTGAATTCTTCACTAAACCTCCCAGTTTTGGGGCAGTTGTTTAACAATCTTTAGCAACCGATAGTTGTTTTGTGATGATCCTTTGCTTCAGTCTCTCTTCCTGCCTGGCTGCAAAGGAGGGGAATGGGAGATGTCCATCCTCCTGCTATCAGAGAGAAGGCTCTCCCTCAAGTGAGTTGTGTGTGCTGCAGTCCTAGCAATGGCTCAAATTATCAGTCCAAATTCTTTTGCTGGTGTCACTTGTTATAAATTCAAGTCATTCTTACCCCCCCTGCCACCAGCTCTGCTATTTCTTCTGGCACTTACATAAGCAGATTTTAATTTGTACCAATCCCAATATTTCTTCTACAAATCTCTGTGCTGATGAATGGTTCCTGCAGATCCCAGCTCTGGTTTTGAAGAGCCTCTTGGTTCTGCTCAGGAGAGCATGCAAATGACAGAGGGCCAAGATGTCCCAGCAATTAGAATGAAAAAAGAAGTTACTCACATTTCCCCACCAAAAGCAGAAGTAAAATCTCACAATTAGTAAGTAAACTTAATTCCAATTATTCACTGTCCATTATAATTCACATTGATGAAAATCTGCCACTGCTTCTTGACCACTTGGCTCCTATTTCTTTCACAGCAACTTGCCACCTTCCTCCAAGAGGAAAGGCAAGGCATCTGGACCACATCAACTCCATCCCATTCACGCCCCTCTGCTGCACGGCACCTGGCCCTGATCTGCAGCTGTGTGAGTGTTTTAGGGGGCCTGGGTAGAGGTAAGGAGGTGCTGTGAGGGAACACAAACCCCTGGAACGCCTCCCTTTGCGGCTACGTCTGCTGTTGCTGGCGGGCTGGCCAGGCTGTTCGCGGTGTGATGGGCACATCGTGTGGCCAGAAAGGAGAAGTGCAATTTCTGGTTGACCTTTTCCCTGGGCTGAGCCCTGCCGCTCGGTCCAGCTGTGCAAACAAGTGGTAAAAGGTCTCAAATTTCCCAGCTTCTAGCACTGGACAACACACCCAACTCCGCACTTCTATGCTGACGCTAAAATACTTGTCGCTCTAGTTTTCCTTCTTATCTTCCTTAATCCTGCCTTACAGGTTTCATTTGTCAGCTACCACGGGTGTGCTTAAGTCGCATTTTCAGGTGCTTCTCCAAAGTCAGGAAGAAAAAGCAGCAGCTTTTTTAGGAAATATTCCGTATTAGTGCAGTGATGATCTAGAGGAGTGATGGGAAATGTGTAGGCTTCAGGCAAGTCTTCTCATGGCTTTATAAAGAAGCTAAAGCAACATGGCTGAGCTTGAACCTGCTTATTTAGGCATTACCAGAGCAGCTGTCCAGCTGAATGACTGGATTCCTTGGGAGCCTACTGTAGTTCCAGGACCATAAGTAGCTGATCAGTGACTTCAAATGTCAGAACAGAGAAAATCTGCAGGCCCTTAGTGGAGAAGAAGGTCTGGGAAAATGGAAAAGTGCAGGGCTGAAATCCACAGCAACATTGGAGAAATTGAGAGAGAATCTGGGAGACAGAGTCTGGAAAGAATCCATCTAGATAAGAGTAATTGCCTGCACTTATGCTGGTGGGAAACGGTACGTGAAGGAGCAGGATCAGGAAGTTATGGGCAGTCAGAAGCAGGAGTCCCGTGCTGTGAGTAAGGCAGATCCTGTTCCAGGATGTGTAATCAGGATCACAGCCTGTACTGCCACACCAGTTCTGCCCAAATACAGCCAAGCCCATGCTGGAGCTCTGGACCAGTGCTGAGCTTCAAAGAAGTGTGGCCTAAAGAACGAGAATCAAGATGAGAACAAAGAGAATGGTCCAAGATGTGGAAATTCTGACCTGTGGGGAAAGGAAAAGGGTCATTAGCCTTGAGAAGAGAAGGACAAACACCTGCAATCACCTTTCAGAGAAGGGTTAGGCAGAGCAAACAGAGTCCTGAGCAGTTTGTATGAAGACTAATTAACGTTGTTATCAGTGCTCTGGGAACAGAGTGGTTAGGTTCAAGCCCTGCGTTTGCTGACGTCTCATCCATCCCAAACATTTGCATTGCAAGACTGAAATTTGATGCTGAAGATAGTGCAGATGCTATGCAAGAACATATGGTGCACCTCCAGGCTTCAGGTTTCATCCCAGAGAGCTGGCTGGCTGGCTTGTAGCGTGAAACCCTTCAGGGCAGAAAGAAGTAACAAACTGATGTGCCAAAGACGCTGGATAACTGCAGGTCACTGCAGTTAGGGGCATATTAAAACTCTGAATACATACAGCTGGTGTTCATGATGGATCCGGTTCTGTGCAAAAAACATGCATATTCTCACCAAACAGGTAACTTCTCGTATATCAGAAATACAGTGCTTTCAAATCTGGTCATCATAAGGAAGCTGTACTTTATGTCATAGATAGGGAGATTACTGCTGAATTGTTGCATCTACAGGTGCAGAGAAATCCATAGTCTTTGCTGGAAAAACCCAAGTTTGAAAGAATCCTGAGGTCTCAAATCAGCAAGAAAATATCCTTGTTAAGTCTTTGCCAGCTTTGAGTGACTTCGGGTGGGAGTTTGGCTGGGCTGACCCTGTACTATAGATCAAATAAGCCGGTTTCTCTTCAGCAAAGTTCCTAACAAAGAGGGCCAGATGCCAGCAGAAGAAAATCAGTATTGTTCCCCTGAATTTCTTAAATAACCTCTCCTTTAGATCACCATCTGATTCCCCCCCTGTTTATTGACACCCACTCAGCTCAAGCCCAAGGGGAGGGAGGGGAAAGGTTTCTCGGCGCTTTGGCTGTTCCTGCAGACATCCTGGCACTTGTTTGATCGGGGGCGGAACAGGACGCGGACCTTTCCTGCCGGGGCCGAGGCCGCAGCCGGGTGCTATTCAGCTCCCAGAACAATGCCTGGCAGCTCCCGAGTAATTTAAACCGGCTAAAAACAGCCCAGCCTGGGGATGAATCATGACCCATCCGTGTTTGCTTCCGCCTTTCCATTCAGAGGCCTGAAATCAGCACGGCCTCTACTGGCAGGCAAGCGGCTCCCTGGAGAATGAGCAATAAACAACATTTTAAAGGGATTTTCTTTCACAAGGGCTTTGCCTGTGTGAATTCCAATAAAAAGCCAACTCTCGAAAGTGTGCGTCCGGGGCAGCGGGATGTGCAGCCTGACGGAAGACTTGCTGTAACATTCATCAAAGAAACCCCAAATACAGAAATATTACACAGGAACAAAGATGATCCGGGATTTTTCTTGGCTGTGAGTTCTTCTGCAAGCACCCACCATGTTCTACCGCAGCATTACAGCTCTGCTTCTTGAAGCAGCTCTGGAAAAGACATTCCCACTGTGTTTCTCTAGGGAGAAAAAGCAAGATCCTTCAGGATGTAAATGGGGCTGGCTCCACGGGGTGCAGCAGAATAAACCCAGTTCATAGCCACTGGGAATCTGGGCCATAACACTGGGATGGCAGAGCTGGAGCAGGCTGCAGGGCCAAGGAGTGTGGTCAGGACCAAAGCAGTAGCCAGGGACTCGGGACAGCTGTGCTGTTCCCCTCAGCCCGCTGCCAAACTGATAAGCAAACCCAGGATGTCTCTTTGGTCCTTCCTGGCCTAAAGCTGGGAACAATATTGTCCATAAAGCGCTTTATCAGATACCTGGCCTCTAGAAAATCTCAGCATTATCAAAGAAATAATCTCCAGGAGCAGGTGACACGGACGAAAACCGGAATCAGCCAATGGGCAGCAAGAAGGGGAAAGGTTTGTATTTCTACATGACACGGGAACTTGTCAGGATACGACCGCTCCAGCCACCAAAGAAGGCTCTGGCCAGCAACAAACCCCAGAGCAGCCTGCTTTAAAGCGTGGCACGGGGATCTTCCCTGAGGGCAGGGCATGGCATGGCCGGCATCCCACAGGGATCACCCCTAGGGGAGCTCTTGCACCGGGGCCGCCTCCTCCAGCCGTGCCCGGGGGATACCGGGATCCCTTGGCCACGGCGCCATGGGCACTGGCGGCTCGCGCAGGGCCCGTTTCAGTCGGTGTGCAGCGCGGTAACGCTGCCAGGGCACAGCTCAGCTCCGGGAAGGTCAATTTAGGGGTACGAGGAAACACGCTGCTGTTGAGACAAGCTCCTCAAGGGCGACCCGGGACGCCCCTGAGGTTCCCGNGGGGGGTCCCGGGGGGGATCCCGGGGGTCCCGGGCCTCGTTCCCTTTGGAATCCCGGTGCCCCCGGGGGCGGCGCCTCCTCGGCCTCTCTGCCTTTATTTCTTGTCTCGTTGGTGAATTGCCGTTTTTTTCCAGCGGCGGGGGGGGCTTTTGGGGAGGAAGCGGGGGAGGGGAGG
>VZTG01001872.1:1781404-1804268 GCA_013397845.1 Melanocharis versteri | reverse complement strand
TCGGGAAGAAAGCGGGCAAGGGAAGGAGCAGAAAATACCGACCCTCAGATCCAGCAGGCCTGAGGGGCGAGAGCGGTGTGGGTTTTTCCCCCGAAACAACCCCAAAAATGCTCCCCAGCCAAAGCGGGGCTGGCGGGAGACGGAAATTCCATCAGCATCCGCTGCGCTCGCTGCATTCCATCAGCCGAGCGATCCCCACGGGCGGTGGGAGCCGCTCCTTGGATAGAGCCCTCCTTGTCCGCCGGGCTTTGTGCAGCGCCCTGGCCGGCAGCTCCCTTCTGACGGCGTGAAAAAGCTCAGGGATCGCTTTTCAGGAGAGATCCCTGCGGACCTTCCCTTTGAAATGAATGAAGCAGCCCCGCTGTCTTCCTCTGTTATCTAAAAACGCGGCCACGGGTATCGTTTCTGTGAGACAATTGAGGGCTGGGGTGTAGCTGGGAGCTTCGGCTGCTTTCCTGTGCTTTTGAGGCCAGTGGAAAGTTTCCACCGTGCCTAAAGCTGAGGTCGTATATCCCTCCTCAGTCCTGCCCCAGGATTTGGGATTGCTTCTTCCTGTCGCGAGGGTTGATCTGGATGCGTCGCGGCCACTGGCAGCCTGACCTCTGAATTTTTGTGGGCTTGTTCGAAAATGGTGAGAAAGCTTGTTTTCTAGACACTAGGTTGCATTTAGTGTTTTCACTTTGTTGTTAAATACGATTTTTTGCCCGATTGTTCTGTGTGTGGGATGTGTGGGACATCCCCGTCTCGATTGTGTCCGGGTGTGGTTTGGAGATCCAGCTCCCTCTGAAGTTAATTGAAATCAGCTGCCTGAATTAGAGAGTTTGGAAAATGCAGTGAGATCTCTGGTGTCCCTTTAAATACCCTTACAAATCCTGCAGTAAGCAGATTTACTCTCACTCCTGTGTATTGGCAGGTTTCCTGGTTTCTCTTTAGCATCCAATTAGCTTCTGGAGATTTAATGAACCTGTGAACCAGCACTCGCTCTTTTTTTAAAGACCAATGGCATCGTAGAAATGTAAATCACTGCATGCTGCCTCCATAAGATAACAAATGATCTTAAGTTCAGAATATTTGCCCTCCTCCACACAGTTAGAAAAATAACAGATGGGTCACGACCTGTAAGTTTTCTTTTATGTTGCTTAACGCGTGCTTTTCAGATTTAAGGTCAAACTTCGATCTTTTTTACAGTTGTTTTTTTACTGGGCTGACACCTGACTCAGTCCACTGAATCTGGTGGAGGTAACGATGTTCAACATCCCTTTGAATTTAACGTGGCATCTTCTTAAAAATAAAGCTGTCCTGTTAGTTACAGCACATTCACTTTTAAACTTTAGAGGCTGCTTTGATGCCTTGTTAACCTTTTCTTTCTTTTGTAGGTATTTTTTAAGTCACGTAACAAGGGCAGGTTTATTGATTACGTTTTTTTACAACAGCCCTGCCTTTTCGCGTGGATATACGACCTTCCTGAGGGCAGAAAGAGAGCAGCGCGGTCCGTTTCAGATAACGTGGTGTGCGTAGGGTTGGCTTTGGTAGCAATTTAAGGAGCGGATGGGGGGNNNGGGGGGGTCCAGGTGTGGGCTGGGGGCCACTGGGTGAGGGCTGGCGGAGCCCGGGCTGTGCTCGTCCCGTCGGCAGCCGCTGCCGGCTCTGGGGAGGGGACAGGCGGCTGCGGGGGCTGCCGCAGGTTGTGCCAGCGCTGGGGATTTGGTCTCCCCTGGAGACCCGGCGCGTCCTCCCGCCGCTCTTTGTTCCCGTGCCCGTGGGAAAACCCCGCTCGTCGGAAGGAGGGGTGGGTCACAAAACCAGACTGTGACAAAAGAGCTGGCGGAGGGAGTGAGTATCAACTTGTGTCCCACTTCCAAGTATTGTTTGGGNAACAAATGATCTTAAGTTCAGAATATTTGCCCTCCTCCACACAGTTAGAAAAATAACAGATGGGTCACGACCTGTAAGTTTTCTTTTATGTTGCTTAACGCGTGCTTTTCAGATTTAAGGTCAAACTTCGATCTTTTTTACAGTTGTTTTTTTACTGGGCTGACACCTGACTCAGTCCACTGAATCTGGTGGAGGTAACGATGTTCAACATCCCTTTGAATTTAACGTGGCATCTTCTTAAAAATAAAGCTGTCCTGTTAGTTACAGCACATTCACTTTTAAACTTTAGAGGCTGCTTTGATGCCTTGTTAACCTTTTCTTTCTTTTGTAGGTATTTTTTAAGTCACGTAACAAGGGCAGGTTTATTGATTACGTTTTTTTACAACAGCCCTGCCTTTTCGCGTGGATATACGACCTTCCTGAGGGCAGAAAGAGAGCAGCGCGGTCCGTTTCAGATAACGTGGTGTGCGTAGGGTTGGCTTTGGTAGNGAATTCTTTCTTTCCTTTTTTTTTTTTTTTTCAATTTCATTTTAGTTGAGTTTGCTGTTGATGCTCCCTTGGCTGGTCTCTTTGCCGGCACCAGCTGAGGGAATACCAGCAAAACCACTCTGCTGACATTTCCCTGCTGCCAGCACCTTGGTTTGGGCTGGAGTTGCTGGAGGAGGCTGTGTTGGATCTCCTCATTTGGCTCACGGGTTGTCCTGCAGCAGCTCCTCACTCACGCCCAGTGAGTGCAAGTATTTCCATTAATTAATTTCCCAAAGAGTTAATTTAATGAATGGAGGTAGAAGCTGCAGAGCTGAGCGCCGGGTTTGAGTTTTACAGCCTCCTACCTCCCCCTCTAACTTTTTATAGCTGCTTCTTGCTTCTGGGTGGCTTCCGCTTCAAGGTTTCGGGTCTGTATCTTTCAAAAACGCTCAGCTTTCCACCTCAACAGCCTTCAGGGCTCAGCCACGCCAGGAGGTGCTTCATGTCCTCATTAATGATGTCTCATTCAGGCCCAGTGACCTCCTGGTGCACAGAGTGTTGTTGACATCGGCCATCAGCGCAGGACTCCGGTGCCAGCAAGGTGTAAAGCCCAGGTTTTTGTTCTTGGCATGGCCAGGGCTGGAATGAGATTTTCCCTGTGTGTCACATCCTCAAAAGCAGAAAATGCTGCCGCAGTGTGAGGGTTTGCTCTTTCTGCTGTCCTGCCTGACATACCAAGATGCTCCTGTATGAATTTCGGGGTCTCACCCAGATCATGCTTAAGCTCCTTGTTATTGGGCAAACCCGGTTTCTTGGCATGGAGACAAGGCAGGAGGATGAGATGCCATTGCTGTGTGCTGTGTGTTTCAGAGAGCCCGAGGCTCAGCATCATCCTGCGGAAGAAGCTCTGTCCTGATGGCCGTGGATGTGGGAAAATCACCTCCTGAAGCCTCGCTGAGCGGGAAGGCCGAGGGCGATGGGAGGTGGGACAGCGCAGAGGTGGAGACAGACTTCCTGGAGCTGGCAGGGAGCCCGCACCGGCTTTTAGGGACAGAGGAAGCCAAGCCCAGCCTGCAAGGGACAGAGAGCGTGGCAGTCAGCAGACGCAGTCACCTGGCCACTGGTCATACCCAGGGAGGCTCAAGCTGCCACGGAGAAGTGTCTTCAGCATCTGCACCTGGATTTCCCAGAGCAAGAGCAAACCCCTCAGGGAAAGGGGTGTTAAGGGATAGAGCTGCTGATGGTGGCCCTGTGCCTCGTCGAGTTGGCCACTGGTTCCTCTCCTCAGAAGAACAGCAGGTGAGAGGGTTTGTACCTGCAGGTGTTGCTGCACCACGGGGAGGTCCCAGGAGAGTTGGGGACTTGTTTGTCAGGGCTTTTCCATCTCTCTCAGATGGAGTGTGCCCACCCCTGCCTGGGCAAAGACGTGTGGTGGGGAAGGGCTTGGGCTCCAACACCCAAGCTGTTGCTTCCATTCCCATGTTGCCAGTGCAGAGCTGGGAACTTGCTCAGGACAGTGCTCTTTAAATAAGCCTCTCGCTGCTGAATGACTCGTGCAGCTTCCCAAGCCCTTGAGATGCCTTTCCTTAAAAACAAGCCCTGTTCTGAGCAGCTGCAGGCCATCCCACAGATGGAACAGAGTTCCACTTCCAGCCTCAGCTCATGGCAGGTCCAGGGTTGGGCTTTTATCTCCATATCCAGGCACAGAGGAGCCTTTTGTCTGGATGCTGTGCTTTATTTCATGCGTTTCTCTCTCTCCCTTTCCTTTTCCATCCCGTCCTTGAGCAGGTGGAGCCATCAGGCTGTTGGGACCCGGTGTCCAGCCCTCCCAGCCGGCGCAGCTCTGCCGAGGAGAATATCCTTGCTGGCAGCCGCCGCGATGCCCATGTTGGCCGTCGCAGACAAAGTCTGGGAGCTCAATCCCCGTGTCCTTCCACCCCAGAGCTCCTGCGGCCCCAAACCCCGCCCCGCCCCGAGAGCGCCCTGCGGAGCCGCTCCGTGCTGAGCCTCTCCGCTCTGTCCTCGGATGAAAATGGCCCCTCCGAGGAGCCGTCCGGAAGCTTGCCGGCCAGCACGGATGTCCCTTCCCTTGCGGCCACCACGACCGCCCAGGACCTGTGCAGCCGCTGGGGAGCGGAAGGCAGGGCCCTGCAGAGGCGGGAGCCCCTGGGCGCTCTGCTCGATTACCACAGCACCGTGGGGCGCATCCGGGAGATCTCCTCCTACCAGGCCGATTACTGGGCCTGTGCCATTCCGGATTCGCTGCCCCCATCTCCGGACCGCAGCTCACCCCACTGGAACCCCAACAAAGAGTACGAGGACTTGCTGGATTATGCTTATCCGCTGAAGCCGAGGTACAAGCTGGGAAGGATGCCGGAGCCATTCCTCCATGACTCAGGAATAGGTCTGGACAGCTTTTCTGCTTCCCCTGAGGGCATGTCCAGGTCCACCAGCGTCTATGGCCGAGCTGGGCAGGCTCGGGGAAGCAGAGAAAATGGACTTTGGGAGTTTGTGGCCTCTGCAGAGAGATTCTCCACCCCGAAGCCTGGAAAAAGAGGCTGCTCAGGGGCTGGCTCGTATTATGAACCTTTACCTATTGCCAAAGCATCACTTGCAAGGAGTGCTTCCTCTCATCTTTCCAGAGGTTTTGCTAAGGATGCAAGGGTGGAATCATCTGGGCCAAGCTCACCTGGGTGCCCTGCTGCCGATGGGAGCAGCTGGGATACCAGAGGGAGCCCCTGTCCAAACTACACAGGGCAGGTGAAAGGCACCAGTAGGTTTTTACCCATCACAGGACTGCTGCCCCTGAGGAAGGAATGGGAGGGTGATGAAGAGTTTCTTTCCCTGCCTCCGAGACTGCAGGAGCTGGAAAGGCTGGCTCAGTTTTTGTCCAATCTTTCCTTAACTATAATGACGCCCAGGCATGACTACCATAACCTTCCACATCACAGCACCAGCAGGCAGCCCCTTTCTTCTAGGCTGGCTCCTTTTGGAGAAACGAGAGGCAGGGACGACAGAGGGAATATCGAGGGTTATGCTGGGCTGTGGCAACGCCGCAGCTCCCAAAAGCCCAGCTGGGAAAACACGGAATCATATGGCTGGATCCATAGGGATCCTCCCCGGGGGCTTCATCTACCAGCTGGTCTCAGGGACACATTGGATGGGATGTGCCTAAATGAACCACGGGTCAAGGGGCATCCAAAGAAGAGCCAGCAGAGCGAGTCCCTTATCCAGTGTATTAAGGTAGGCTGAAACCAGAAATAAAGTTTATTTTTGGAAGATCTCGCATAAAACGTGCCTGTCATTATGGCACAGTTAAAGCTTCCCGTTCTGCATGATGTGTCCTGCCTGGCAGCTGGTGGTAATTTATGCAGGGGGGCTCACCAGAGCACATAATTCCTTCTGATGGAGCAAGAGCCCGTCTTGCTTTCCCTGGGGCTCAGTGTCACCGGCCAGGCTGGGTGGAGACGTGGCACTCAGCTGGGTCCCCCAGCCCGCCCGTCCTGCAGCACTGCTGCACCAAGCAGGAGACAGGAGCTGCAGCAGCTCTGAAGGGTTTCCTGATTATTTTGTGGATTGTTAAATTCATCCCAGCACTGTGCTCCCACCCTCCTCTCCATCTTCTTCCCACCCCAGTGCTGGGACGAATTTGGAAACGATGCTGGGCTGTTTGCACAAGAGTGTTATCATGCACATTGCTGCAAACTCATCCCTTCCTCTGGTATGGAAATAACTCTTTTGATTTAAGAGGGTCCTTTCTGTATTTGTCATGCCAAATTGCAGTGCCAGGGAAAAGCATGGCTTTATGGCAAACTCCTGAGGAGCAGGTGCAGGTCTTGAGCCTGATTTTGGTGCCAGCAGAGGCCCCTGGGTTTCATGCAGCATCTTACAAAAATAATCTCTTACCGAGATGCTTTAAAAAGAAATGAAAGCACTTAATTGAATGGGACAATCCCTTGGGGAAAAGCAACTGCAAATCAACTGCATGGCTCCTGTGAGGAGGAGGAGGAGGAGGATATCTCTTGGGCTTGGAGGTGGTGGAGGCCAACCTCTTCCTTCAGCCTGAGTGCTACCAGGCTCCAGCAGCTCACTCTCCATGCAGGCATTTCATGGTGAACCTCAATTCTTGCCACACAGTGAGTGCTGGGGCTGTTCAGGAGTTTAAGTTAATTTTTGCCTTTTCCCTGTTGATCCTTGGTTTCCCAAGCTTGGGGATGTTTGTGTGCCGGGGTCGGAGAGGAGCAGGGAACAGCTGCTTTCCGAAACACCACTGGCTCACCTTTCCCTGTCCCTGCCCTGTCTCTGCTGCAGAAATAGATCCATGGCCCCTTTTTTATGCTTTGTTGAGCAGATGTTTTGCTGCCAGCTGGAAGAGCTGATCCGTTGGCTGTACACTGTGGCGGATGTCACCGGCAGCTGGGTGCCACCCTCGCCGGATGCCGAGAGCCTGTCGGCATCGCTGCACCGCTACCTGGTGGGTGTCACCCTTGCTCCGCTTCCTTCCCCCTCTCCTGTGCTGCAGGCAGCAAGCAGTGGGAAGCCAGGCACCACTGGAATGGTCCAGGGTGTGCTGGGTTTGCAAAGCCAAATTTGGGAGCACCTGCTCGGAGGAAACTGCTCCCTGGGCAACCTGCCACAGGTGTGTCTCTTTGAAAAACCCTTCTAAGCAATGCTGCTCTTCTCCTTGCCTTGCCAGGAGTTCAGGAAGGATGTGGCCGACCACCGGAGCCTGACTGAGAGCGTGCTGGAGAGGGGAGAAGCTCTCCTGGACTGCATGGCATCAAATTCGCCAGGTGAGGAGGAGCTCTTGAGTGGGGCTGCTCATGGACACAGGTGATGCTGGCCAAGGCATCTGTCCCCCAGAATCCCTGGCCCAGCCTGGCTGGCACCACAGCACACGCAGAGTGGTCGCTCTGGTGATTGAGAAGAAGGGATTTCTGAAGGGTGGGCTGTAGCTGCAGTCACCAAATGGGCTTTAGAGGTTGAGTGCTGCATTATGGATGGGGTTCCTTGCACAGTTCCGAAGGTTTTCTTTAAGACCCCCTATTTCTGCATCCTTATGATGAACCTGGAGCCTCCTGGGTGAGTCCCCACCCCCTGCAAATGCTGCATCACAGTGGGGATGGGATGAACAGCACATTATTGATTTTTAACACTCGATTTCCTTCCAAAGTCCGCCTGGGTGAGCAGAACTCTCAGCTCTGACAGGCACCGAATTATCGTGTTCTTGTCACCTCCATTCAGACGTTTTTGCTTTCCAGCTCTGAAAGACACGCTGGGTCTGATTGCCAAACAGTCGGAAGAGCTCGAAAGCCACGCAGAGCACCTGTACGAGTCCATCCTAGCTGCTGTGGGCCCCGTGCGGGGCAAGGAGGCGGGGCAGGACGAGGGGGCTGCAGCACACGGCTGCTCCCTGGGTAAGCAGGGGGCAAGCCAGCCTTGCTGCCGTGGGCAAGGAGGAGAGGAAGCACAGGAAGAGAGTCACTCCAATTAGCAAACACCAACCATCAGGCTCCATTGTCGTTTCTTTGAATCTGTTTGGAAAGGCTAGGAAGGCAGCAGGGAGACCCAAAATAGATGCCCTGTTGTGTTTAACCGTGTCAGGGAAAGAGCAGTGCGGGTGACCCAGCTGATGAAACCCAAGAGCACAAGGGGAGCGATGGCAGCTCCGCAGGGACCTGGCAGGCAGGTCCCTGTCACTCAGGGCTGGGGGACGGCAGCAGTCCAGCACAGACACCTGCTCTCCCCAGATCCCTTGCACAGGACAGGGAAGATGAGGAAGGGGTATTTTTTGGCTTTGTATTTCCTCAGAAACATTCTGGTTGCTATATAATGGTGGGAAAGGGCAGCAAGTGAATTCAGGTATAAAATAGGGGCTAAAAAATTATTTGCTTATTTCTTGACCATCTCCCTTGCCTGGAGGCGTTTCAGGGGTGCCAGCCTTTTAGAAGAGGATAACAATGGCTTAAGTAGTGTTTGGTTTGTTGTGGTTTTTTAATTGCAACCTCAACCCAGCTGTACCCTCTACCCTGGTGAGATGGGAGAGTAGAGCATGGGGGTTTTTCTTTGTCAGACTGCAGGCAAAGCACAGCACCAAACACCTCATTTTATTTCAGGTGCTGCCTCTGTCAGACCTAGGCTGCGCTAGCCCATCTCAGGAGGGCTGAGAAGAATTGCAGCAAGCACCAAACCACCTCCATCACCTCTCCAGAGATGCCAAAATCTGTGTCCAGTTGCCCACAGGGCTGATTTCGGCATGGGTTTGTGCCATGGCTTGAGGAAGGTGCCCTGTATAGCAGGTGTGCAGCTACTGGGATGTCCGGAGTTGTGTAAGGAATGTACAGCTGGCCTTTTCTGGTTGGTTTTTTAACACAGCTTCCCTTTTTTTATTGAAGTGGGCTGTTCTGTGTTAGCAAACGTCAGGAACACGGAGTTTTTTAACTGAGCAATCCACAGTGTGCCGTGAGCTCGCTAAGTAAAGCCGTGTGATTTTAATAGCCCTGTTCTCATGGTTTGTTTATGCTCGTCAAAAATAGGTGCAAGAAGCCAAGAAATAGCAACTCCTCATTCTTGGGAGCAAACTGAAGGCCTGTTTGTAATTACCACTCCCTGCTGAAGCAGAGCCTACTTAACTTTCAATTTTATTATTCATATGCACAAAAAGCCGTAATACTGAATCCCAGTAAAACCATAAACAAGCGAGTGCAGGCAGGGAGGAGCCAGGTTCTGTGTAACCTGCTGGTACCTGCTGCTGGCAGGAGCTGTGTTAGTGCTGTGCTGGTTTCCCGGGGTGAAGAGTTGTGCCTTCCCCCCTTCCAGCTACTGCAGTTAAATCACTGCTCAGAACATTCAAGGGTTTCCAAACCCTTTCTCCAACAGAAAAAGGGCAGCTCTGAAGCAGCATAAGGTAAGTGGCCAAAAAAAGTTACAGAATGTCAGTACTTGGCTTTAGTTAACCTTTAACCTGAATGGTAATCATCGTGTTCTTGTGCAGAATACATCATTTCCTCCCATACATGTGAACAGAACCCAGAGAAGTTTCTGTTCTGCACAAGTAGAAGGTGAAAGCAAAGTTGAACTGAAGCAGTTACAGCAAATAATTCATTGGGGTTTGTGGGGGGGTTTTGATATTCTCCCATTTTCTACATCCTCGGCTTGAAGGGCAAAATCTTTTGGCCCATTGTGTCAAAAGTATTCAGTATTTCAGCTCTCAGGCAAGAACCTACAGTGGCCTTTTCCCAGGACTTTTAGGCCTGCTCTACCCTCGTCACACAGCTCAGCTTAACTACCCCAGGCTTCAGCATGGAACAGCACCAGCCCAGTGACCCATTCGTGACTGAGGGGGAAACAAAGAACCACCAAACACCTGGTGTAGCCCAACTGGTTTTGCAATGCTTTTATTACTGTATATATTAACATTGGTTTGGATAGTATGTAGCAGGCATCTTGACATTGAAGTTCATTTGTGCACTCTCTGCAGGGAAGATGTTTTACCCTCAACACACCTCCTTCTGCTTCACTTCCTGATCTCAGCAGCACTCACTGCTCCTCCTGCTCCCGAGGAGCAGCAGGTCACATTTATAATGAATTATACCAACAAGCACATCTCTACTAGAAAGCACATCACTTTATTGTGAAGGTCTCAAGTGGAAGAGTTCAACTTAACCATGACAATACTTTATGTATTACAATTGCCTGTTGATTTATGCAACTATGTTGAAGAAAGCTGTTAGCCAAAGTCATCCCCCCCCCAAAAAAAAATCAGAGGATATTTGCACCAGTTTTAGTTTATACCTCACAACATACCTCGGCTATATTTTTACTATCACAGGGTGTATTTACTACTAGGGGAATGTTACATGGTCTTTCAAACATGAGACTATTTACAGAATAGGCTGAACATTTGAGTTTAGATAAAGCTGAACAATTTTACATGTATAGGAAGTGTTATAGGCTAGCTTTCCTGTGGCTTTTAGCTAGACATCAGGCACTAATGATTTGATTAGCTCTGTACAAAGAATCACACACCATCCAAAACCTCTTGGCTGCTGGTTAGTTCCAAATTGTTTGAGAAAGCGCCTACTTTGAGCAACAGTTTGGTGGGGGCCTTGCTATCCCCATGTCACCCTCCTGGTGCCTCGCTGCAGAAGGGAAGAGAAGCTAAGCTGTTGCACTAAGTCAGAAGATACTGATTAAAAGAGGATGGAATTAACAGTATATAGAAAAGACATAATATACTGGTAGAAAGTTATACCTCCTCAAGGTTACGCTGAAATCGTTCGTGTTAGGGAAATACTGTTCTCTCCCCTGCTATGCAAAGCTGACGGGAATTCCCTACATCGAGTCCTTGAGAAATAAATTAAGTTCCAAGACTAAGTTAGGGAACTGTTGTACATTCAGAGTGCATTATGCCTCATGAACCTTGGCTGGGTGTTTCTGGTACAGCACACGTGCCTTAAGCACCATGACAGCTCAGGCTTTGGGGCCACAGTCACTGGGTGAGTTGCAGGGAAGGTCTGAGAGCCATGGCTGCACACACAGATATGTTGTTTTGTGCACAATGCAAGCCTGATTTCCCCCTTAGCCATACAAATTAAGACAATATTTATCACCATACAGTTTGATATTACTTCCAATAAGTACAATATTTATTAAACATTTCTTCAGTTTTGTTACATATTGTGCAACAAATTACAATATTCTGCAGCCACAAATTATATGCAGAGTATGAAGAAACTATTAATCAGATAGTGTGATCTCTCCATTTATAATTCTACAAGAAGGAACTAGCAAATCAGATCTTACATATATCTTACTAAATTTTATGCATGGAAAGTGACAGACACTGTTGTGCTGTTTGATACAAAATGGCTAAACTTCATCTTCAGAAGACTAAACCTGACATCTAAACATGCCAATAGAAACATCAAAACAAAAATACATCCTAACCAACCACAGGAAACAGTCTGGTATCAGGAAAAGCAACAAGGATTACACGTTTATAAACCAGCACACAAAGGTTTAAAACAGTTCTGAAAATGAAGTTAGCTGTCTTGAGTCAAGGGAATAAAAAAAGTCAGTATTGACCATTTACAATCTCTGACCTTTGTGGAGACGGTAAGAATCTGTTGTAGTGCAGCTACATACAGTACAATTCAGGCAATTTTTTTTTTTTTCACTTGGGTTCAGATTGCAAATTCATTGTTGTGAGACAAAAGGGGGGAGGCAAGTTTTAGCAGCAACCTCCACTAGACTGCTTGACTGGAGTGCTCTGAATTTTAACATTGGACTTCTCTGCACCACCAGCTGTCGCTCCCGGACCCATTCGTTTTTTAATCTCGGCAGCCATGGTCATGAAAGACTGTTCTACATTTGTGGCATTCTTTGCACTGGTTTCCAAAAACGGAATTCCAAGAGAATCTGCAAATTCCTGCAAATCGAGAAACAGTGAACAGTAAGCTCACACACAGGTTCATACTTCACCTCATTTCCTGGAGCACCACTGGATAACCCACAGGTTCCTGGATCCCTCCCCACACCCCATCTCCAGTCTGAGGATGACTTGCCGGGCAGGGGGTCATTAAACTGCCCCCATTTGTGGCACCAGGGCACCTCCGTGGATGGCAAACCAGAGCAGGGGCTCAGCCACGCAAACACACGAGCCCCAACATACCTTTGCTGTTGTATAGTCTACTACTTTCTTTGTGGTCAGATCACACTTGTTCCCCACCAACAACTTGTTGACGTTTTCACTGGCATAACGGTCTATCTCCTGCAGCCACTGCTTGACATTATTGAAAGACTCCTACGAGATAAGAGAACTGTGAGCAAGGCCCTTGATAAAGAGGCAAGTCCAGCACTATCCCTTTGGTCATGACCAGGAGAGAGTATGAAGCAGTGCACTTATCCATGTGATTCACAGCCACAGGAGAGGACTCTAATGCTGCCAAACTCCCCTGATGGCCTTGGGGCAGGCCAGTCACCACAGGGGCCATACAGCTCCTGTTCCCAGCCCTACACAATCAGCCCTTCCTGCAGTCTTCCCCCTATTTTTCCCTGCTCCATATATCAAATATTCAGTATCTTCTACCATCTGTGACTCTTCTTCCTCCTCCTGTAGCAGAGATAAGAGACATGGCAGACAGCTGAAACCAGATGCATCCCACATATTTACAAAGCATCAGGTATTAGGTGCAAGCCACCTTGTTGTAGATACGCTGGAACAACCTTTGACTCCAGAAATGCTGGACTAATATTCCACTTAGTGACTGAACACAAGTGTTCTTCTTCTATGAATTCAGGAAACCCTATACTTCCCAAGTGCCCTTCAAACAACTGCACCAGTTCTTCAGAGATCCTTTCAGAGAAAACACTGGCTCAGTTGTATCCTGCACACAGGCTGACAATTTTCAGTTCCAAATGCCAGTCTTTACTGTAGACCACAGTTCAAGTACATTCAGAAATCTTTCAACAACTTCCATCAGTAACTCAGACTTCCTGCTACCAAAGGCAGGGTGAGAAGTATTCACACAGAACAATCAGTTACCTGCTCACCAAGTTTTAGGTTAAGTCTGAGATACAACTGCTTAGGAGCCACAAATCCTACTGCTCTCTTTATTTCTGTGTTTTATTTCTGCCAAACCAGAGGCAAACACATACATTTGGCTTGATAAGCCTTATCACAGCCTGGAGAACGGTGTCACTGTCTCCTAGCCTGGAGAAACTCTGCAGGCACAGGTTTAACTCTTACCTGATCTGTAACATCATACACAACTATGATGCCATGAGCTCCTCTATAGTAACTGGAAGTGATAGTCCGAAACCGCTCCTGTCCCGCCGTGTCCCACTGCAAGACAAGTGACAGGGTCAGCTACTGCAGCATGGCTCCACATCAGCTTCCAGAAACACAGCTCAGCAGGGCAGCCATCCAACTACAACCAAATCCACGCCACAGCTACAGCAGTGGCTCTGAAACTGAATGCATCAAACGGGATTCGAGGAGATCACATGTTTCAACTGAGAATTACACTTTGTAGGTACTTTTCTAAAGTGCTCATTTGTTTGGTTTCAGCCAAGTGTAGTCAAGAGAGATCTCTGGGGAAAACATTAAGCAGTTCTGACCCATGAAGAAGCCATGGTTCAGTGGTCAGAAGAGCAAACACAAGCCAGGGCTTGAAAACCTGTTAGGAATAAGGTCAGAGAGCTGCAGGTCTCCAACATGACCACTCCCTTCAACTTCCTTGGCACACAGGCTCCAGCCAAGGTATTTAAAGGCAACAACTCAAACTAAACTTAGTTCCCTTCTGCTGGGAGAGTTAAGAAAGGACATAAGGTGCTTGACCTCTTCTCCCACCCAGGATGGGAGCAGGACTCGCCCAAACATTTCTCTCCCTAGAGCTGTGTCAAGAATAGGGTTGGCTGTGTATTAAAAACGGACTCACAGACAGATTTCAGCAGTGACAGCATTCCTAGTGTGCTGCTCTGTACTCAGGACAGTTACATTAGAGTCTGGAGGCTCAGGCTTTTGGCTGTAAGCTGGACTCTGCTCCACAACACCGAATCCCTGAGTCATTGCCTTCAAGTCCTGAGAGCCTCTGCTTGAGCTGGAAGCAGTGGCTGACAAGGATTGTCTGACCTTGCACAGATATTAGATTTCATCACACCAGTCACCCTTTTAGAGTGTTCAAGATTAAAGAACTGCCAAGTCTCTTCCCCTGTTTATTCCAAGTGAAAGGCCAAAAGCATAACCAGAAATCACCGCCCAGTGCTAAGGCAGCCAGGCCAGTTACAAGCCTTTGTGTCAGTTTTTCCATTCAGGTCAACAAAAGCAGAGTTTCCATCACTTAAGACACTGCAGCCTGGTAGTAACAGCTGCTGTGGAATTCAGGCATCTTGGACAACTGTGTGGTATTCCAGCACTTACACAAATCCCAGCTAAATACTGCAGAACTACGCCAATTTTGATACAACAGCACTCCAGCACAGAATCTCCCTTGACAATAAGCACCCTTCTTTAAGGAGAGGTCAGGGAAAGTCTTGCAAAAACTGCTTCGCCTCTTGTAATGGGGAAAATACCCCTTGTATCTTAATGTATTTTAAAGTACCAAGATAACCACCAACAGCTATGAATATAACTCTGTGCTCCAACAGACTGAAGCACACAGGAGTTGAGAAATACTACTTACTATCTGAAGCTTGATTGTTTTCCCATCTAGTTCTATAGTTCTGATTTTGAAGTCCACACCAATCGTGCTGATGTAACTTTCTGTGTACGTGTCATCCTAGGAGAGAGAGTGAACATAAATCAAGCCAGCTGCACCTCTTCTGCAGTCACCTACTTCATTATGCACCAGTCAGACAAAGGTACTTAATTTCCTTGTAAAACCAGCCTGCTCTCTCATGGCAAACTCCAGGAGGCGGCCAAGCATTTCCACCAAATATTTATTTGCTTTTCAAAAATTCTGCAGCTTTTAAAAGCACCAACCAGACTTGTGTTTCAAAAACCAGTCAAAAAAAAGCCTCTTTTCTGGACATCCTGTAGTGTCAAGTCCTTGTGAGCTGTAGTGTAAAAAACAGTCTTTGCTCATGTTGGCAGACTGAAGAGCTACTTAGAATAACCACTAAGGTTATTAAAACACATCAGATTTTTATGCTCCTTTGATGGTTTTTCATCTGTGTTACACAGCAGCTACCTAGAACAAGTCAGAGGCTCTGCCTCAGTCACACATGAATGTCAGCTCCTCCGCTGCTGCAGCTGGTTGCTAAGGCAGGTTAGAGTTACAGCTGGAGTACTCGTGCTGAGGCCTCTGCTCTGCAGCCCGTGTCGATACAGGAGGGAAAACACTGCTTCAGCAGCTTGCAGGGACCTGGCTGCAGTCTCCAACAGGCCTTAAGGCACACAGAAACTGCTGGGTCAGTCTTTGCTACCTTCTAGTGATTGTCAGCATGAAGGAAGCTTCTATTCCTAAAGAACTCAAAGGACAGAAGTTCACGTACAAGGTGCCACAAAAGGCTTTATGCAACAGCAGGTATCACAAAAGCAAGGGATTCCTCTGGGCTGTGAATGGAAGACATCTTTGATAATACATCCAAGTAGGAATAAAGTATTAAGCCTTTCAGAATGACATGACATTTATTTCCTTAACATTTCAATACTCCAAAGGGTATGTTTGAAAAGCCTGAAGAAGTTTAACCTACAGCAGCAAGAACACAGGTAAGTGAATGCTGTGGTAATTCCTTATGTCAGGGTAAAACAGCTTAGTTGAAAAAACACATCTCTAAAAGAAAAAGCTACTCAGTTGAAGAAACACCAGATAACAGAGCACAAATTTAAGCTAGCTATCATAAAAGAAAAGTTGGATTATTCACATGAAGCCAAAATTAATTCAGAAGTATGTGCAAGAGAAGCAGGCTAGACTGCTCTGGGAATGCTGCTCCAGCTGTGGTGTCACTTCCAATCCACTGCCTCCATACCGTGAGCAGAGCAGGTGCCATCCTCCTACTGTTGCTACTGGTACCAACAGCAGCCATAATGGCTTTAACTGAGGCTGTCTGTACACCCAGATCACCACTGCATATTAATAACATCAGGTACAACAGGCTCCTTCCAGAGGTGCCCAGAGCAGCTGCTCAGGCTGTGAAAGTGAAGCCATCATCCTGCAGCAGTGTTGCACTCAAGTTTCTAAGTTCATGCCCCATATTCTGCTTCCCGTCCTCTCCTCCCATGGCAACGTAAAGCTGCACTTTGGCACAGACAGAGATAAGTTCGCTGGACTTCAGCTTTTTCTACCAAGAGCTGTCAAACCCATTTTACATTTTCTTGTTGACAGGAAAACTAGAGCCAGAACAGCTCACCAGCAATTTTAACATTCACTAAAGAATGCATACGACCTTACTGTTCCTAAAGTATTATTTACATTACTTGTCTGACTAAACAACTGGTAGGTCTTTTCACTGGAGATATCAAACTTCATCTGGCTGAAAATGTTCTTATCAAGTAGTAACCGATCAAGGTCTGTACTCCTCATGCCTAAGGACACACCCCCAGAATTCCTTCCATCCTCAGCATTCTACCACTACTGTAATGATGGAAGTTAAATTAAGGTATCTTGTTCTCAAGTAACAGGAAAATTAGAATTAATCTTAACTGGACATATTATTGATATTATTTCTTTCCAATTTAGTCAAACAAATGCATCAGCTAGACACAAATTCAGAAGACAGGAGGAGTTTGCAATACTATACTTATTCTTTGGTATTACCAGGCCTGTCAGACATCAGCCCTGCTACCTGAAGGGAAGTTCTTGCTAAGTACCTCTTTTACATAGTTGTCAAGCATGATCACTTACTGCAAACCTAAGTAGAAGGCAAGATTTCCCAACACCGGAGTCTCCAATCAGAAGTAGCTTGAATAAATAGTCACTGCAGAAGGAAAAAAAAATTAGGTCACTTAATGAAAAATACTGTCAAGAATGAAGTTCCTTACAGCCAGTATATTACAACTTTTCAGAAGGGTAAATTAATTCACTGCTAAGGAAGTCACCTACAACTCCAAGCTCCTCTATTCAGTTTAGAAATTCACAATTTACTTGGTAAGGGAAGTGTGAGGTAGATGCTCTGAACACAGCATTTTTGTGTGGAACTGTGCCTTCCTGGGAAGTTGCTCTGAGGATAACAGTGGGACTATCACAACTGTGGGAGTACCACAGTCCTACCCCAGCCCTTTGTGGTCCAGCTGAGATGAAAATCCTGCTTTGCAGGTCAGTGCAAGCCCTCTGGTTTGGCTGAGTAACTCAAATAACACACAGGCGGTGGTAACGGCCTGCTGCCCTCCAGGGCCATTATCTTTGTTTCTCTGGACTCAGAGGTTTGATTCCATTGCCCAGCTTCACCAGCACCACGGAGATGCCAAACCCAGGCGGTTCTTTCCTCAGTTACTCATATTTAAGTTCCAGCAGAATGCAACAGCCCAATGTAATACCCACCTTCCACAACAGTCTATGAGCAGTGACCAATACCACACCTGCCTTCCAGGAATTAAAGCAAAGCTCAAGTCATTTCCAGACGAGGATACATCTCTGGGGTATGTCAGGTGTGATATCAGTAATTCTCAAGATACACTGGAAGAATTGACAAATCTTTTGCTTACTGTTGAGTCTTCCCAACATTAAAGAATAAGCACAGTGTCACCGACCAGCCTATATTTACACTTCAAAGAGTAGTGAAGATTTCATTGTTGGCAAAATAGGAGTTTTTGTGTTAGTCCTAAGACTAATGGGGAAATTTCATGCTAGAGAACAAGTTACAGAGAAAAACAACAACCCGCCACTTACACAAGTTATTCTGCTTCTCAAGTACTACACTAACTCATTCTCAGTTGACAACTCTTCAGCCCTGTAATGGCCAGGACTAAGTCCTGTTCTCACTTAACCACAGCAGTTTAACAGCCATACTTCTATGCCCACTTAAGCAAGGCGAGTAAAGATGAAGGGTATGTGAAGTGCCTCAAGTCAACTGTCCCCACCTATTATTCCCTAGAATCGCCACTGCCTCTGGCTGGCAGGAATCCAGGCAGGAAACTGCATCCATCCCCAGCTGGTAACAGCCAAGCAGATGGCCAAGCACGGCTTTTCACCACTCCTGTGCTCAAGTGCCCCAGTGCCTCTCACCTGGCTGGGCCCAGGCTGCAGAACAAACCCAGCCGAAACCTCCAGTCTCTGCAGCACTTCTGCCAAGCCTAGAGAGGAGTCACAGTGCTAAATGCAGCAACTAATAACCCAGTCCTTAAAAATGCAACCTTCCCTCACAGTGTACAGCTAAAAGCACTAAAGGCATAAAAAAAAAAAAAAGTCGAAGGATACCTGGCAGTTTACAGTCACAGAATTCACCACTCCACCTGTCAAGCCATGTACTAACGCAAGGCAAGACGGCTTTAGGAGAATGACAATTAACCCAAACTGCTCAGGGGACCTCAGTTACATTACCCCCCAACCTGCACATCTCAGTAGGTTCAATATGGCTGAAGCACTATGACAGACCAGAAAACTTCTCACCCCCAGTAACAGTTTAGTCCCCAAGAGCAGCAGAAACCCTGTAACCTGGAGACCAAGGTAAAGTATGAGGGCTCCAGGACCTGCTCCACTGTTACACCTATGCCTTCTTCCCCACCACCGTGCCTCAGCTTTCACTCAGCTCCTTCCAGCTCCAGCAGGAAGTCTGGATTGTTCAGTTCCCCACAAACACAGAATTTTCAGCAATCCTGAAGTCAAATTATTACTTACAGCTTGCAGCAAGTTATAATCCCCTTGAGAATATTAACACACGAATATTAGCACTGTATTGTCTTCACTAAAATTAGTGGGAAAAAAGTAACTCCTTCCTGGTAGAGGTAAGGCTTCAGCTGTGGGTCTGAGATCCACTTAAAAACCTCCACTTGCTCCCAAGAGTAATTCAGGCTCCCCCAGGCCCCAAACACGAAGAAAACTTGTCTTCCTCTGTTACTCCTGGTGCTAAGAGCAGCTCCCAGCCAAACCTACCCATTAAATCTGACTCTTGAGCAGCAAACAAGAACAGTAACAATGTGTACACACAACTAATGTTAAGCTAACACAGCAAGAACTCAGAAGCCTTAAATACTGGGTTTGGTATCTTTGCTATTCAGATGTCCCCTCACTTTGGGCTTCATTATTTCCAGAACCACAGAGATGTACGATGGTCTTAGGCCACCTGCCTCAGCCCCACCCAAACCAGGGCCAGCACCAGTCCAGCTGCAGCACAGCTGGAAACAGCCTTTACTGAGTTAGCTCTGTCTCTGACCTTAGAAATGGGTGTTGTGTCACAAAAACCTAATTTTGGCAGGTAAGACTTGCATGAGTTGGGGAATAATATAAGTAAGACTTTAAGAACTTAGGGTTTTAATTTTTTAGAACACTCCATATCCCTATCTTATAGAGCCTTCCTCTCCACGTACAGCTTAAAGCTTTAAAAGATACAGCTCCCAAGACCTTTCAAAATATAGCAGCTGCCTATTTAGGGCCATAAGAACCATACGTGCAGTTTGTTGGACAGAGTGTGATGCTTGATACAGCCCTTGGGTACAGCAACAGTTTAAATCAAATAAAATTTTAAAAAGCTACAGAATTTTGCAGAAACCTATTCCTAGACTGAGCTACACCAATAGAATATTTGGGTAAAGGCGTTCAACTGTAGCAATGCATCCAAGCCACACAGGTTATTTGGTATTTACTCCCGAAGAGCCACACAAACATTTCTGAAGCCTCTAAATTTTGCTCTTTAAACCTGATGACTTAAAACTCATCAGCTCCTCCGGTTCAGGGAGCCTTCATAAAGCTGGCTGAGCTATGCAGCACAGCCTTCTCCACGGTCCTTGGGAGACAGTGAGAATTCAGGTTAATCATTCAATTATTTCTCACCATTTACATAAGCCAGTCATACTCGAGACATTTAAAAGAGCACACTGGAAGAGCATGTGCAGCAAGGCAGGTGGGGACGGTGAGTAAGAGTGAGGCTTCCAAATCCTCCCCATAACTTCCTCTCGCCAGAGAGATAAAGGACAAAGATGTTAAATGTAGCTGCCTCTTGCCAGAAAAGAAAAAAAGGCACCTCCAAAACAGCCCTGTTGATGTTTTGAGCAGTGCAGCATCCTCCTGATACACACATGTCCCCCATCAGCGAGTTCAGCAGAAAACCAGGAAGTCAAGTTGAGGACAGACCTCGCCAAAGCTGTGTGGAACAAGGGACCTGTGGGCCTCTAAGATAGCATTGTTTATATAATTTATATAAAGAGGCATGTGGGGATTTTTCAAATGCCAGGAAGGTTTCATGCCAAAACAGACAAGGCTAGGTAGTCATCTGTCTGCAACCAGGAACTGCTGGAATTGGCTTTAATCACTGATGTCAGCTGCAAGTTTACTGTAAACAGGTACTCACGGCAGCCTCAATCCCCAGTCTTTCTTCTACCACCCCAGAAATATTGAAGAGGAGCACGACTGTCACTCTGGTTACACACCCTTTGTGTAAGTAAACAGAATCCAGAAGACACAATGCCACTTTGCATGGCAGATTGCTGTTTAGAAAGGTTAGAAAACTAACATTTTCAGATGATTCCAGCAACCCAGGAGCTGTCACTCAATTGTCATCTACTAACCACCATCACACAAGACTGAAACCCACCTCACTGGTACTCTCAAACACTTCTGAAGAATGCAAAAAGAACCCCCCAAGATTTGCTCCAAAACCCACTGAGTTTCCTCATCTGTGCTTGAAGGTATCTAGAACAAGACTCAGGCACAACACTGATCAAGATTAACTCCTGGTACCACTTGGCTGCTATGCACCGCGCAGCCACCAGTGTGTTTATGCTGGTCAGAATATGACATGAAGGGCAGAAGGGCAGGAAATGCCGAACCTGACATGATCTAGTCACAACAGAGTCAATATTGACATTTTGCTCATTTAAACACCGGCATGGAGGGAGGAACAGAGGGAACACATCCCAGTGCTGGGTGGGCAGGTGTTTTCAGAATTTAGCTTCCAAACACTCATTTTAATAGTTCATCCACCTGTGTTCAGCTCCTTCACTCAGTCTAAAAACTAAGTCCACTAGGCTGTCCCACAGCTCTGATGCTTCAAGGAAGCTCTCAGAAGAACAACTCCCCTTCAAACCTTTGCAACTTTATCAGGAAAGCTGAAGGAAGTAGGTCTTTAGTTAGGAATTTTAACTAGCTATCCCACTGACTCCTGACAGAGTTCTGGCATGCCCAGGAGAGAGGATTTGGGGCTGCAGCCTGATCTGAAGCTGTGATAAGGAAGTGAGAATGTGTTACATTACAGACAAGGCACTTCCGAGAGGACAGATGGACATATCTGTTACAGGGAACTAGAAAGAGCAATGTCATAATCCCTCAAATCTTATTCCTGTTTTAACCGGGATCCAAGCACACACATCACAGTGACAGGTATTTTCTGTTCACCTCACCACACCCTTCCCATCTCCTCCCCTCATCCTGCCGACGCCGCCCTCTCAGGAAGTGGCAATCTAACACTCCGACTTAATCTCAAACTACAGCTTTTCCTCTTTGTTTCACTTTCAAGAACTCGGCTGTGCTCACCACCAGGACCAAGCACTCTTCACTGAGAATGAGTCTCTCTCAAAACACTGTCCTCAGCACTCAGTACCCTGTTGCAGGGAACTGCCTTCTGCATCAGCCTAGAGGGCTGAGAGACTGCAAGAAAGGCTAAAAAAAGTATCTATGGAAAAAGCCCCCTCCAACTCATTTCTCTTAGTGGCCTAACAGTCTGCAGGCTGTTTTTCCACTACAAAACCCAACAGTCTGCAAGGCAAATTTGAGTTTAACTCTGGAGAGCCATTAGGACCATGGGCCACCAGCAGTTTGTTGGTTTTTCACCCACGGCCCACCTCCAGCTACTGTTTTGGTGTTTTCCAAAGCTACACGAGCAAGTTCATGATGCAATCTTGCCAAGATGTAACTCGAGTTCCTGGCTGTACCTCCTGGCTGTCACCAACTCCCTCACTAGCCGATGACTACTTGTTTGCGCCTCAGGTGATTTTACTGGACTCAGAGCGCTTGCACCCAGCCCCACTGACAGAAGAGGAGAGCACAGGAGCCATGGCCACACGAGTCAGGAGCCTCAGCTGAGAGGACAAAATTGTGGGTGTCTTCCAAGAGCAGAGTCCATGGATATCCAGAGCAGCAATGTCACACCACACGTGCATTTCAGCACCAGAGCCACTCCAGTGGCATCAGATGGGACACCACCCCAAACTGGGGTGCCAGCAAAGCCAGCATCTGTGAAAGGATCCTGAACACACCCTACAAGGCCAAAGGGCTGGAAGCGCAGCAGCTGATTTTTGAACTGCTTTCTAAACTAAGCCTAAGTCCCTCCTCTAACTCACTCAAGAAAGCCTTGAACAAAATAAAGTTTATTGTTCCCGACAGCCTGGTGGGCAGGACACAGCTCCCCGAGTTTCCAGAATACAGACAGCCCGACGCCCGGGCAGGCCAACTAAAGAAAAAGGCCGTACTCACACAACGACCCTCCCAAAAACCCCTTGTGTCATCACCAGGTTTTCTAGGCAAGTGCTATTTCAGCTCGGAACAGCCCCAAGAGCGTTTTATTATCAAGTCACAGCGTTGCAAAATCTACATAGGCAAGGAGTGTTTTGCAAGAGCCATGTGACACACACATGACTTGCAGCTAAAGCGAAGGGTGGACCCCTGGCTACGGAGCCGCCACCGGCCGGGGGGATCGGCTTTCACAGGGCGCCGGTGTCCCCCCGGTCACTTGTTGGAGTCAAGGCCCCGATGTGCATTCCCGAGGTTCGGGAAAATCGCCGCGGCTGCGCCCCACGGCCCTGCCGGGGCGCTGGGGCGGCGGATGCCGGTTCCCGGCGGGGACACCACGAACCCCCCCGGGGCCCCGCTGGGACCCTCCCCGGGCGGCCGCGCTGCCTCTTCTCCCGCCCCCCGCCCTCCTCCTC
>VZTG01001872.1:1754645-1781105 GCA_013397845.1 Melanocharis versteri | reverse complement strand
TCGCTCCTGCCATCCCGGGCTCCATCCCGGGCTCCCGCAATTCCTCCCTTCCCCTCTGCCAGCAGCCCTCGCTCAGTGCCGGTGCGGCCCGGGCAGGCCGTTGTCTCTCCCGATGGTTCCCTTTGCTCCGCGCCCAGCGGGCGACAAGGCGAGCCCGAGCCCCAGCCCCCGCGGCCCGGCCGGGCTGTCCGTGTCTCCGCAGGGCCCGTGCCGAGGCTGTGGGAGCGCCGCGGGAGGCGGCCCCGGGGGGCACAGCGTGCGGGACAAGGCTCCCCGGGAATGCGGGCAGGCTGCGGCTGCAGGGAGGCGAGAGGGAAGGGACACCCCGCTCTGGCTCCCCCCTCCCCTCCGTGCCGGTGGCGGGCAGCGGCGGAGGCTTCGCACCGAACGGGGGAAGCGCATCCGGAGCAGCACAGGGCATCCTTAGCCCCTCTGAGGCCTGTGTTCTTCACGTGCATTAATTAGTCACTGTCCCTTTTTGCACTGCCGTTCCATCTTCTATCAAAACCCCTTTACGAGCATTAGATCGCATTTCACTTCATTCTTTGGGCACAGTAAATATTTCTACGCTCTACTGGAAGTGGGCATGGAGAGACTGCCACACGCCTGGCATCTCAGAGCAAGCAACCTGTTACAGCTCGAAGAATTCACGGTACAGGAGCCTGGTTTTCTGGTCAACCACTTCTAACAAAGTCTCACCGAATATCCAATTGTATTGCTGACACTTTAGTTGTTGATGTTCTCAGGTTTATTCCTAGCAAAGCCCCAGCCTTTTCAACAGCATCAGAGAGAGCACAAGCGCTGCAACGCTACACATCATTCCAGACTCGCACACAGGGCACTGCTAAACCTTACAAGTCTTAACAGCTCCTTATAATCAGCTCGGGAATTTAAATCCCCACTAAATACATATTATCCCACGTTATTTCATTACAAAGGGCATAGTATAATACACTGACCAAAGCTGATCTTCCAAGCAGCTCAAAGGACGGGAGGAACAATCTGCAAATGGACTGTGAGATCACTGAAACGTCCCCTGCAGGGGTGTGTGTGCAGGGCTTGGGCTACAAGCTGGGAGGCATCACTGCAGACATCTAGATGATAAATGTGTTCCATGCCCAGGGACTCCTGGAATAACCGACAGGAATGGGTGTCTTTCACTTGGACAGCATCAGGATAGGGCTGAAGCCTCAGGGGAACTGAAATTGAACTTGTCCCTTTTTCTCCCCACAATAAGATGAAGGAAAGCCATTAATGCTCCACGCTTCTTCAAGGTTTTAGCTACGTTCAGTTCCTTACAAAAAGTCGATAAACTGTGCTGGCTGCAATAGGAAACGCTGAGCGCTGCTTACGCTGGGTTTGGGTTTCCTCTGCTCTCTCTCCCTGCTGGTTAGGTAACGCAATCTGCAGCTGAATCTACCACATAACTCGCTGTACGTTCTCTTGCTTCTGCGGGGGCCATGGTTGAAGTTTCCGCTTCCCTTTCTCTATTACTTTGTGTATCTGTGAAACAATGCCCGTTTTGTTTGATGTTTGCCATCAGAAATCCAGTGAATCCTTTGAAATGTGCTCTCCTCTCTGGTACAGTAGCTCTCCTTAGGCACTCCATGGAAAGTGACTAGATGTGCAGGAATACCCCAGATGACAAAATTCATTTAGCAGACAGCAATTCATTCTCTGCTGAATAAAAAAATTGGGTTTGCAGGGACATTTTTAACATTTATGCTTTTACTTTTCTCTACCCCAGTGAAACAAAAAGTTCCAACCACCCCAATTCCCTACTCTGTTGTGAGGAATAATGCTCACTAGCCGCAATAAATAGGACTCTGCCACATACGGCGCTGCATAAATGCACCCAGCCAAGTCAGAGTAGACACAGGGACAAACCAACACCAGCACCAGCTAACTATGAAACTGCAAATTAGATTTACTTCTGAAGTAGGGCACAGGTTAATAAGAGTTTGGGAAGCTGTTTCATTTCAGAGAAATAACAGCTTCCGTGTCTAAAAGCATATTTAATCTGTGTGGCTGTCCAGGCAGCCGTAGCAGCCCATGGCTGCAGGGTGTAAGGGTGGAGGGAAGAAGTCGGTCTCCTCCAGCTCTGTGAGAGGTGCAGGGGGGGCTTTCTGCTCCCGTGTGGCAGGCTGAGGTCACCGGCTGCTGTGGTGTCACCTGCTGCCGTTGTGTCACCATCTGCAGCCGAGTGTCTGCACGGGTACCCGTCTGACTGGACGAGCGGGCTCAGGACCCCTGCCTGGTTTCTCTCTGGGATCACAGGATGATTTACAGCCCTCTATCTCGTTCTGTCCTGTCCCTCCTCCTGCCTCCAGGGGTTATTGATGGTTTGTCTCGAACACCACGAACCACTGGGAGGTCAGAGGGGCCTCGCCTGCCTCTTGCTAACAGGAGCGTAATGCAGGGAGCAGTATCAGATGCCAGTTAGGGGGACATTATTCATATACCTTCAGGGCTGAATTCTGCCTGTGAAAAGAGAGGTTTATTCTATCCTGTTAGTGAAATCAGCTGCAGAATTTCCTTCGGCTTGGGCTATAGTGCTCTACCAGAGCAGCCAAGGAAAAGCCATGAGCACAGACTGGCTCCACCTGTAACCAACCTCCTCAGTCCTGTCCACCCTGGGGCAGCGTCCTGACCCACTAACTCGTGTTTTTGAGGTTGAACTCTGCTGGTTCCTGGTTCCACTCAGGTGATCTGCCCTCCCCTGCTCCCATCTCTCTCCTCCCCAGGCCACAAAAGGCCTGTCCGTGCCAGAGGAGCTCTGGGGAATGAGGGGACAAGAGGACAGAAGATGGGAGGGAGAGAGAAAGCAAGCTGCAGTGGCTGCAGTCAGGTGTAAGAGGGGAAAGGAAGGAGGAAAAACAGCACAGATGATGGAGGAGAAATGGTACAGCTGCATGAGCTCAGGTTTTGCATTGCAGTGCAGAGGCCCCATTCCCGCCCTGCCGCAGGGCTGTCGGTGGGACTGGGACAGGATCACCTGCAGAGAGCAGCAACCTGCTCCATTCTGCAACAGGATCCATTCTGCCTTTATTTTATGCCCTTATTTTTTATGAAATCGTCCCTATTTTTAAGCTGTATAACCACACCACACAGTCACAGGGCAAAGGAAGGTTTCAGGTGTGCTATCTGACACTCTACCACAATTTTACCCTGGAAACATCTTTCTTTGCCTGACGTAACAATTCTTGAACCAAAGGTAGGAGGAGCTGGGCTCCTGACCCAGAACTGCCTCCCCATAAATCTATCATGTTAGCACAGCAGTGCTCAGAAATCATTTGCCCCCTGCTGGGTCCTTTTCCCCGGACTATGTATAAAATCAGGAAAAAAAAAACCCCAGGTATTTATTTGCCTTCCTGCCTTCCTCTGCCCTTCCCTTCCCCTCCCCCTTCTCAGTGTCTGGTCCGTGGAGTGGGAAGCTCGCAGGCTGATAGGTGCCCAGCAGCCTCGGGAGAAGGTCAGGCACCAGGAACACACAACATTGCTGTTTGGATCCTGGGAGTGCTGGGGAACAAACACTGATTTTAGCTTATCAACAGCAGCGTGTCTCTCTCGCCCCGCTCACAGTCCTCCCATGTGCATAATTTCTCTGCAGGACTTGTCAGCTACCAGTGTTTTCACACAATATAACCAGGCCATTTTGGATGTGTCGGCAGCACACCTAAAATAGTGTCAACAAATTCTTCCTATTAATTCTTGATTTAGGAAGTAAAGGGCAAGGGAGAAGTAAGTTGGTGATGGACCCGTGGTACCACTGGGAGGGAAAGTACAAACATCCCCATATTCAGACATAGTTAGATGTTATAAAAATAGTCATGGGGAGGAAAATGGTATTCTGGAACTGTTTAACAGGGCTGGTCCACTATCACACACTGCTTAGGGGAATTTACTGGTCTGTGAATCAGCAGGAACCGGCTGATGTCCAGCTCTGCCTCTTGCTTTGGCTGGACATCTGGCCTGTGCTTTCATCTCCTACAGTGAGGGAAACAGAGCCCAAGGTTTCACATTGGCCCCAATCACAGGAGGAGACGAGGTACAAACAGGGTGGAATGTCAAGAGCACTTGGATGTGAAGTGATAGCAGGATGCTCGGGGAGCAGATGTCCAACCTTGGTGAGTTAAATCTCTTTTGGGAAACTCCTAGAAGGAGATCTAGCACCTTGTTCTGGTTCCTTTCTTCAAGCCTAGTTTGCTTCAGTGTTGCTGTGAGCACACTTGTGTTTTTAGGGCAACTGTCACCCAAATTTGAAGTAGAAAATTATGTTGAGCAGGACATGAAACACTGTAATAAGCAGGTTACCTATTAACTTTGATATCTTTCTTTTTTACTTCACACTGCTGCCATGGTTCAGATCTTGATTTCACAATATTTTGTAAAACTGACAATACCACATTTTGTATTGTAGGAGTAGCCATGGAGGAAGTAGAGGGTTTTGGGAGTTGGAGTTTCTGGGACAGAAGCCTCTGGAAGCAGGGTAATATTGCCAGCTTAGGACAGCAACGGAATGGATTTGCTAAAATCATGGAAAAAAGAAGGTTGGAAGAGACTCCAAGAGGTGATCTAGTCAGTTCCTCTGCTTCAGCTGCATCTATTTGAATCTCAATAGTGATATTCTTGAAAACGTCCAGATATGACAATTCCACTGCTCCCACAGGCCGTTTATGACAGCACCCACAAGAAAGGTAAAAAAAGCTCACTGCTAAAATGATTCCAGGGATAAATTAAGCTGCTTAGGCTTTTACTTAAGGTTGCCGGTAACTTCAGTTCACTTTACTTCATCTGTTACATCCTGGGCATCTTTTCAATCATAATCTTCAGTGGCACAAGCGATAAAGAAGACACAGCTTGAGCTTCTGCGGCTCTGTGCCAGCTGAGGATCTGGCCTGTTTGTTTTTATAATGGCAGCTCAGGCTCTGCACCACAACGCTGCAACAGGAGGTTGGGCTTTGAGGGTGCTGTCTCCCGATGTCCTGCTCGCAGCTCTCATCGCCTTCCAGCAAATGAACCCTTTGTTCCTGCTGCAGACCTCGGTTCGCCTCCTCACAGGCGTCGGGGCAGAGTCCTGCCTGGAAGCACGATTGAAGAGGGCCCAGAAACACAAGGTTTGCTGCAGTGGGGGTCAGAGTACTCCCTGCAGGTACTGCCCAGGGCTGTCTTCTCCCTCTGACTCACGGATTTTGCAACACAGCGGAGATAGCAGGGTAGTGCTCCCTGGAATTTGGCCGCTCTGCTCTTTGCCTAGGTATCTGTTTGCTTGAGAGTTCGATTCATCAACCAATTACCATCCAAATGCTCTAGCACGTACTCACCCAGCTGGGCTGGCATCTCCCTGCCTGGCACCGGATGTTATTGAACACTGACATTGATTTAATACTGAAGGTTGTTTTATTGGGTTTTGTAGGTGCCTTTGATGACAGAGTTCTGGAAGGCAGTTTCATCCTGGTAAGCTGAAAAGCTTGTATGTTCTTATGCATGTGCATGGCATCCACAAGTGGCAAAAGGATACATTTCTAATGAAAAGCGGCAAATTAAATCAATGGCTGTACTTTCTTTCAGCTTTTGTTCTACTGTCACTCCCCTTTTCTTCCCTATCAGCTTTTGTGCCTCTTCTGACCTCTTCCTCTTTCAAAAACTTTCTTCTCAGTTTTCCTTTGCTCATGATCCTCCTCTGTTTGCTTATCCTTTTTACACACCTGCCTTGCACAGCATCTTCAATACTTTCTGTATTGCACGCTTACAGTGGCCTGCAACGTGCAATTCAACAACAGAATGCCTCCCTTGTCTCATGGCCTGACACTATCACTTCACACTTTCCATGATCTAAATCTTGAATCTCTTTGTGCTTTTTTGTCTTTCTTGGCCCTTGGCATTTTGTTCTCACCCTGTTCATCCCTTGGAATCTCTGTCTGACTTGGTTTGGGGCATTCATGAGCAGCCTTGTGACACTGCTTGCACACGCATGTACAATTTAGCTGTCAGGAGATGCACGTGCAATTGAGTGTCAGGAGAGAGAATCTCAGACCTCTAAAATGACATTTGGGTCTGTAATCGCTTTATTAGACCTGGAATTATCTGGAATTATCTGTTTCCATGGTGGCTACAAATGCAGGAAGGAGGAGCCACCTCCCACACTACCCAGGAACAAATGCATATCTTCAGGAGGAAAGGACAAGCAACTTTTGCCAAGCTCCACAGGCACTTTCCTCTCCTCACAGGATTAATCTGGAGTCCTGCCAAGGCAATGGTTTAGACACAGGGTTTGGGAAATACTGTTACAGCTCAAAGATGCAGCACTAACTAGACACTGAAGACACAGAACATACTGTTCAGGGCTTGGGCCTCCACAGCCGTGCAAGCAAAGAAGTCTTTCTGAAAACTCTCAAAATTCTTTCTTACAACCGTGTTTTTCTTGTCCATGCTTTCTTTTCAGTTTCTTGATATATTTCGTGCCTAAAAATTGCAACAGAGAAAAAAATTGCAGGCAACAGGGCCACTTAGCCTACCCAAAGTTCTGGATGAAACCTCTATTTGATGTTGTATCTTTTTGTAAACAGGTACATTTTAGCTCAAGAGTTTTACTTTGTTAAGTATTATGGGATTTGGGGAGATTTGAAAATAAGCTTACATAATTGGTCTATCCTATCAGTAATGTTGATAACTGCATACCTTCGTTGGCTGGCAGACTAAACTTTGAGTTGTCATACACTAAATTAAACTAACAATCAACAGAAAACCAGATGGGGTTCGTCTTTTATGACTGTTATTCAGCATGAATCCTTAAATGTAACACGAGCTCAAGGTAAAAAGCTCACACTCTGCTTGAATTAAGAGACACAAATGCCTTCATCTTCACCCTAACACAGGCCAGACAGAACTAAGTGAGGTTAGCTCACAGGCCTCTCAGTGAGAACCTTTATTTAAAATCCTTCTGATGTCTGTTTGGGATTAGACATCATCGCTATTACTTCAAACAGAAGCTCATCATTTGTATCATATGAGGTTACACTGCTACAGCCCTGTGAGGAGCATGGCACAGTCCAGTCTGATAAGTCTTTGAAGAAGCAAAGAACTGTCTTTGAACGGTGAAATAATGTGATTTTCGGCAACAGATTTGAAAAAAATAAAAAGGGGCTTAATTCTGCTTAAAACATTAATCAGTGAATTCAAAACTCTTCATAGTGGTAAAGCCAATACGAAAATCAAGCATTCAGTGGGTCCACAAATGGGAAGGAACCCAGCCTCTGCTTTACTGAGGCTGGTACCCCTGTAGGCTTCAACAAACAGGCAACACATCCTATTTTACACAACTTAACACTTGCAAATTTTGAAGACCCATCTGTGATTAAAAATGAGTCCAGACAGGAAACATTCATCTGGATTGCACAAAGCCAAAATAAGGGAATTGCACCCAAGATTCAGGCAAAGTGTGGAAAATTTCCCATGCAATCCAAAGTTTTAATGATTTGTTGAATTTGTTCTCCTTCTCTCAATTTCTTTTTGTCTTCTTCCTCTCCCTCTACTCCTCCCCCTGTTTCTTTTTGCTTTTTTATTTTTTTTTTAAGATTGCACTGACTTGGTACAACTATCCATAGTAGTTAGACATGCCCAACCTGAATAAAGCAAGAAACTCTTAAATTCCATAGAGATGTTTCGTTTTCAAGATAAGAGGCATGCAACATTTAATTACTAGCAGGCTAATCCTGCAATCATCACTCACCACAACCACTCAACACACGGAAGGATGCTAAGTTGATTCTAAATAGCACTGTGTAATGACTGACAAACATAAAAAACAAACAAACAAGAAAGCAAAGCTGTTTAGATAAAGGACACGTTCTGAAATGTGGTGGAAAAGCATGAATTAAGACTAAAGCATCCACAGTGGCAGGTAATTGAGATCTAGGTTGATTTCCAGGTATACCAAAATGTTTCTCCCAGATTTCACAGGCTGCTCACCACACCTATTAGTCACCTATGGATTTTTTTGCATGAGGTATTCTCCCATGGCTGGGAGGGCAGCTGCACTAATTCATCAATATGATCCTTTTCATGAGACCAACCACAGTATGGATTGGCACTGATGAAGCAGCTCTCCAGTTTCTTCCTAAAAGCAGGCAAAAGGAGAGAGAACAGATATAATTTCAGGAGCTATAAATTCACCATTGCCTACTGACATTCCATTCGCTATTGTGAAAAATAATTACAAATAATATTATTTGAGATAACGTACTGAAATGTGTTCCTTTTACCTTAAGAAAAAAAGGCTTTTCAAAGACCAAGTAGTTTGTAGTTAAATGCAGTCACTCCCTACATGCTGCATGCATTGCCTATATTCATTAACTTGAGAGATTCCTTTTGTACCCTGGAAAAAAGGGTGACATTTTGAATACACGAGATTAACTATTTAAATTTGCCTGTTTTCTAACACAGTATTGCCCCATATCTGGGCTTTTATGTCCAAATACAAAATCTGCTAAAATGCATGGTTCAAAAGACACAGCGCCATCATACATAAATCAAGAGCATCAAAACGTTGTGTGGGGCAGAAAGCCACAGAGGATTATTATTTGTGATGAGATTTGAGGGGAAAAAAATAATCAGGACAACTACATTTGTTTTCCCCTTTGGTATCCATGAGACCTCCCCATGGAAGAGATAGAGCACACAAGGGGAAAAAGGGTGACAGCTTCGGCAGTGGTGACTTTTCACTGCCTTTTTTTGTTCTAATATTCTAGTTCAGAAAGAACAATGGGCTACTGTGCTTTCCACCAACACATAATTAACAATATCAGAGATCCCAGCCCTCCTTGTTAATTCAAAGCAGTGTCTGATCTTTTCTAGAGTGTGCCCAGTGTAACACGTGGTGAATTGAATGAGCACCCCACTCTGAGCAGCTCTTTTGAAAGGCACCCAGTTCTACAAAACCATGCCACATTCTCCCCCAAAGCCTGCTTTGACTAGTCATTCAAAATTGTGCAGAAAAACCATCTGCCCTATTTTAGTGGTTACATTTTATGCTGTAACTCATAAATCTCAGAGATTACTGAGGAGGATGCAGCCTATCTAAAATGAAGAGGACAAGGGGAGACTGTGCAGTGGCAACATGTACTGTTGCAATGTTCATTGCAGGCACAGGAGCAGAGAGAGCTAACAGCCCCTGAAAACACTTTGTGTTCAGGGATACAACACAACCTGCCACAGATCTTTCTTACAAAAGCGGAAGCAATGCATCTTCCTTTTTTTTGGTGGGCAGTCACTGTACATGACAAAAAGAGCTACATGAAACAAGCTGTGGACACGGCATTTAGTCCAGCTATAGCTTTGTCAGTCCTGATAAACCCACTAAACCGAGTCAGAAATTACTCTTTCTTCTCCATAACATTGCTCTGAAGCATTTGGCTGCAGAGAACCAAGCTACTGGCCTAGGATAATAAGATAGGAGAGAGTATTCCAAGAAAGTTCCAGCTACACCTTTATGCTTATTGCCATTTTGCCAAGTTCAAACCCACTTCTCCTGCTCACTGGGCTATATCCCAAAGGACAATCTGGCATGCATCCAGTGAGAGACAGGCCCTGAAAGAAATAACATGGGGCACATGCAGTTTGTCTAGTAAGTGATGTCTATTAAGGCAAAGTTGATGTTAATACCCATCACTTGCTTAATAACTGAGAGTGATAACAGGGAACGACGGGATAAAAATGCTGCACTCTGCCCTTCATTGTATCTAGACATGTATGAGAGTAACTCAGTACTTTAGACTCCTTCCCTTAGCTGAGCCAAAAGCTAGTTTTTATTAATTTTGTTTATTTTATTAATTTTAAACACGAAAAGTGTTCAAGACAGAGCTGACCTGCAGGAAATTATCCTCTTTTTTTTTATAACAAATCCTGTTGGCCTTTCCAAACAAATGGATGGCTCCATTCAGCAACAATGTCGTTATGAATCCATTTACATTTTAAAATTAGTTTATTGTGATAGTTAATAGTTAATTATTAATAGTAGTTAATTATTGCAGTTAACTTTAAAAAAAAAAAAAGAAGCCGTTGCTATAAAAATGGAGACTGAACCAACATCATGACCATTTTAAGTTTCATGTTCTCTGAAAGAGTAGTAATCGCTGACACAACCTGCTCATCCCTACTGGCATCATCACAACCAGCTCAGATAAAGATGTTCCCTTTCATTACAGCAGCACTTGTATGGGCACTATAATGCTCACAGAACTGTTAATTTGGCAGCAGTTCACCTTCTAAAGCAAGCAAAGGTTGGCGTGTATAAAACCTAGGAACCGTAATGCCTTGGTTTCACTTTTGTTTCATGGCTCCAACCCCGCAAGTGTGAAGCTGCAGGATGAAAAGGCTCTATCTTGCTGCCATATAGAAGTCTCTGTAGACAAGTTTACAAAACAGGTCTCCCAGGAATATATTCTGATTAAGAACGAAAGAAAAACGATCTATAGGCAGGCTATTAATTTAACTGGATTGGCACAAATACGCCACTTCAAAAGAATATACTCCTTTTAACCAGAAATTTAAATACCAGAGATTTTAAAGGTGCATCTGTTCAACTCTGAAAAAAATCCTTACATTATGTCAAAGGGAAAAGTGACCAAACAAAAAGAAGGCATTTGAAGTTGGACTTTTGAACATGTATAAATGAGATGTATGAAAGGGAGTAAGGACAAATAAGGAACATCCAGATTTTGTGGGTGTTCAGGATGTTTTGGGAGACTCAGAGTTTCCTGGTGGGCTGCAATCATGTGCCACCCCTTCAGCACTACAGATCACCTGCTGAATAGACCTGAACTTGTCTAGGCCCAGTTTGAGATAAATGGTGTTCTGCATGCAAAAAGCCACTCCTGTATCAGTCTGTATCAGCAGCTGGGGAAGAAGGGAAGGAAAGGGGAACTTTCAGTGGTTTGATTTGATCTAATACATCATAAAAAAAAGGCCTTTTGTTTTCTAAAGAATGCTGTTCTACGACTAGATAACAATGCAAATTACAATGTAATTTGTAATTACAAAAAACAATGTAAACTACTGGATGTAAAGAGAAAATTTTTATGTATTTATATTATACTGGCAATTTTTGCTGCTTGCATGAAACAAAAAAAAACTAAAAAAGCATCCTTTTACTGACTTTTATACAGAATATTATCATATTCTGGCAGAACAAAGTACATCACCCAAGAAACTGTCTCACAGTGAGTGATGTCTTGTATCTCTGCCAATATTAGCTTTATGGACCAAGTAACAATATTATGTTAATAACTGCTGATTGCTATTTGTGTACCAGGCTGTTCCAATACCATGGTGATGAGCATGCTGTTGATGTCTGGAACAGATGGGCAGAACACAAGAGATCTTCGCCTTGATTTTAAGACAAATAGGATTACCTGTTTCATTAATGATGCTACATGAAAGCACAGACAAAACCACAATTCTATCTCCATCTCCAGTAACTGACAGGAAGAAAAAGACACATGGCACACATTGGATGCACAAACAATTTACCCTAACTTTCAGGGAGAGCAAACCTTTGAATCACTTGTAAAGCCAATGCAGCTGCTTTATGCTGTTTAGAGTGGAAACAAAATTCACCATCTTTTTGTCAGCATGCAACTCTCTGCAAAGGTGATACTTCAGGCTGGAGATGAGGCAGTTGCCTGCGTCCTGCCCAGCACCACTGATTCTGTATCTGCTGATTTAAACACCCTTTGCAAAGAAGTCATTGCAACAGCTTTCTGCCATTTGAGAACTGAAAGCATTATGAGTGACACTTGACATCAACGCTTTAATGTGACAAAGAAATAGGGAGAAAGGTACACTTCAATTCCATGATGTTGTTTCTTAAGCCCTACCACCAGCACCAGATAGACGCTTTATTCTGCACTCTCTTATTCTTTCACAGAAATGAGGAAGAAAGACCAAGAGACAAAAGAAGAAGGACATATTTTCACTATAAGTTGTGCAGTTCTGTTTAGAATTAAGCCCGTGATATTGAGGAAAAAAATATCTCTGGACAATCTCATACACAGTAGAAGATATGATGCTGTGCACTATTGACAAACTGGTTTTGAATGACTGAAAAAGCAGTTATGTGGGGAAAAGAACTTGGACAGAGCACTGAGAACATAACAATAACAGCTCCTTTCCTACTTCGGTGAAAATCGAAAAGAGGAAACTGGAATCTACTGCTTTCATATAAGAGCTGCCAATTTCCCACTGATATCAGAAGCCAGTCATGTTTGGAAAGGAAATGACCTATTCCTGCATGGCAAAGCTAGCAGGTGCAGATGGCATGTGAACAAATTTCCCAGCCACTGATCTGTCAAGGGCACAAAACAGAAAGTACAAATGGTTTTAAGGACAATCATTCAGTTCCTGCCAGGTCATCTACAGATTCTGGAAGCGCTTTATTCAACTTAGCATCCAAAAAGATTTGAAATAAGGCTGCCTACACAGGTGAGGTGTCACAGGAGCTGCCAGAGTGAGCATGACCCGGCTCAGGGCTCCTCTCTCGGCATGGAAGGAGGAACAGTCATGAAAAATGCTGAAAGTCTGAGGAAACGAGATTTAGCAGTGTCTGCTGAACGTGTCAAGCAAGGTCAGCACTGCGAGTGGCTGCTCGCTGTGGCGTGCTGGCGGTCGGGCATCAAAGCCTCACAACTAAAAGGAGAAAACTTTCTGCCGTGCTTTCGCTCTTCCTTCCCTTTTCACCTGCAAATACCCATCTACATCTGTCCAAGGAATCACCTCACGCTGCCATGAACATAAAGAGATTTTGAGTAGGTCCCCATTCTCTTCTGAAATACAAAACTTGAGAAAATAACAGGAAATAGCAGAGCAAAGATGGTTTCCAAGAAGCACAGAGCCAAATCAGCACTTTGTTCTTACTGGGTAAATTAAAAATTTTCTCTGCTGCTCTGTGGAGCAGGGTGAAATATAGTAGAAAGACTTATATTGCTGCATAGCTTTGCATTTGCAAATATTGACTGCATTTTCATTAGGTTCCAGTCACAAAAACAGGTTGGATAAGGTTGTTAGTGTTAATTTGAAAGCTAAGCAGTGATAGTTGCACATACAAGACTGCATCCCTTCCTCCTCCTGAGGGATGAGTTCCTCTCTACTGAAATGGGTATCAAAGATGGAGAGAACGAATTATCTTCTGAATTGCCTGTTTCTCTTTATTGCCTACTGACCATTTGGTGAGAGAAGCTGGCTGGCGTTTAGAGGGTGGTTCATTTTACCTTCTCAGTTACTTCTGTTCTCTTCAATAAGAAAAGTGAATCTGTGTAATAAGAAAAGTAAGGCTGTGCACAATACCATTGTGAGACTCCATCTTTATTGTCTCAATAATTCAGTCTGTTCGCTTTCATTAGGAAAAACCCAGAGTTTCCATGCTTTGGCACTAAAGTTTTAGCCTAGGTTCTAGAAGTTAAACTACATGCTTTTTGTTAACTTTACTATCCCCATAGTTAACTCACATATCCCCATTTAGCAGAGGTACTGCTAAATGACTACCAGAAATTGGTATGGAGTGATGAGGTCATAAGTCAGGGCATGAGATCAGAGAGTAAAAATCTCTGTACTCAAGGCTTTGCCAGCTTCAAGGGGGGAAAAATGTGCCGAGGAGGAAAGAAAAAAGAAATTAAGTGAAAAACTGTCCTGTTGCCTTCAGATTTTCTTAGATATTCACCAGTGAAATCAGTGAAATATTCTTGGGCAACAGTTAATTTTTAAGCTGATAATATTCAAAATACTACCCAAGGAGCACTGAAAATAGCACTGGAAAATGTGACCTGAGGTGCTGTAACTTACACTGAGCATGTTAAGAGGAAGACCAAGCTGCTTTGGGTATGGTCTGTGCTCTCAGGCACCAGTGTCACACCCTACACAGCCTTCGTGGTTAAATCTTGTTTTCCATGATACAGACACTTCCAATATACAGTGGCAAAGAAAGGCTATTCAGGACAGGATGAACATGTAGCAATACTTCTCATAAGGAGTCTCCCAGTCTCCAAATTCCACAACCGTTTGTTGCTCCGGCAGCCAGGAACACATACCCATGTCTGCTCCCAAGGCCACGCAAACCAACCCCTTCCCCTCGCAGAATCAAAAGCACCAGTTTATTTGCATGCTGTGATAAGTACAAAGATCACTTCAAACTACTCATTTAGATTCAGGTAGAAGTAGTAGATAAATTGTTGGTATGAACAGAAAGCAGGCACTTAAGCTTCATGATATCTAAAGGAGGCCTTGTGCTGGGAGACTGCTCTTGTTTCCCATACATACCCAGCACTCATAGATGATACACAAGGCTCATTTCTAACCTGCTGGCAAACCCTGTGTGCAGGAAAACAGCCTAAGGAGCCTGGAAAACCCACCACTACTGCCTTTCTTGGCCCTGGAGCTGATTCAGATGTTGGCTAAGGTTATGCAAGCACAGATCTGAGCAGTCAAGATACCTGTTCTAGTTTACAGGGCCAGGACTGCTCAGGCAGGAGTCACTCGAACACCCCGGCCACACCACCTGTATCAGAGTGTTGTGAAAGTCATCTGGCAGGTTTGACACCACCCTGAATTCCTCACAGAGGGGAATACTGATCTCACCACCTCGGTGTTGTTCAATATTATGAACTGGGACTGTTGAAAGAAGGGCTCATGCTCTGCAAAATGATTGCCTATTAAAATTGGAAAAGTAAGGCCAAGAAGGCGGGAATTTAATGCAGAAGTCTGCTACCTCACAGAGTAATATAAGAAATAAAATAAAAACAGGGAATAGGAATTAACTTCCTCAGATTTAAGAAGTACTTATCCCTGAATAGGAGCAGCGCTGTTAAACAACACATCCTAGGGTCTACTGTATGTATAATTCTCGTAGAAGCTTCATTACTTTCTAGAACCATAAGTTACCATTTGTTTAATTGAAGTATTATTCTGTTACAAGCCCTACTGAAGGGTACATTTTTACTGTGAATTTCAGTGAGGCAAAGCAGGTTTTTTATCACACCTATCTATACAGGTTCTTCCATCCTAGTTATGTCAACAGATATTTTCTATTTGGTGAAATAACATTTGCACTTGGCTAAGCACCTAGATAGAGCACTTTTGTTTTCTGCAGTCAAGATGTACCTTTTTTTACAGGCAATGACATAATCTACATGAAACCCATCTTTCTTTCTTACCAAGGCTGATACAAAGTGTACATTCCCCGTGTAGAATAAAAAGGTGTATATTCTCTGTGTAGAATACATTTTTAGCTGGTGCTAGTAAACATGAGGTAGGTTATTCAAGCCCATGCCTGGAGCTAAATGAAATTTTCAGAGACACAGAGGACATGCGCAGAGCTGTTTATTCTGAACAGTTCTTCTGATAGGCTCCTTTTTCATTTTCCATTTTAGCTTTCGTATTTTTTCCCTGGGAAAAAAGCATAGCTTGCCACTGTCAGATATTTCAGCTACACGTTCTCAAACAGTCAAAGGAGAATTATTTTTCAAGTCACCCAAAGCATTAGCAAAACAATGGAGTTATACCTACTGAGATGAAGATCAAAGATGAAGATGTTGATAAGAACTACAGAAAGTTGTACTGGTTCACAAAATGTGCCTATTAAACTTGACCTACATGTTTGGGTAGATTGCTTTGTGCACCTGCTACTGGATTTTGTTTTCTCATTCATCCCCACCAGACAAATACATGTAATATTGTAATGACTAGCAGGTTAAGCAAAATTAATCACATCAGTAATACCGACCTAAGAAATAGTTAAAAAAATGTAATCTACATATAGATACAGACCAGCTCCTGGAATTCTAGCGTATTTTCACCTAATAAATAACCAAGTTCCAAACAAATGCCAACAAACCCCCACAAGAGTACAATATTGTACACCTGTCCTTCAGTTCTCTATAAAACAGGGCTGCAAGATGAAAGCAGGTTTAAGTTTAGAAAGCTGCTTCCATTTGCCCTTTCTATGTCCCAGTGAGGTGACCTTGCCAGTGCTGGAAATCACCAAATATGAAGGAAGTGCCTTCTCCAACTGTTCTGACTTCCTAAGGAAAAAAAAGGCCTTTGTCATCATATTTTGTGTATGAGTGCCTATTCTGCTGTCTTCACTTCCTCTTAGAGTAACTTTTGAATCCAGTGCTGATTTTCAACTAAATTTGAAAATGAATCACAGGTTTCAAGACACAAAATCATCCCAAGTTTAGTGGAAGTAGGCAGCCAGCTGGGAAGAAGAGGAGATCCAGATGGTGTCTCCAGCCATGGAAAAGAGTGTAGCAAAAGCCTCATTCTTACCAGGCATCAGATGAGCCATCTAGGACAAAGACCATACAGGCCAGGGGAGAACGTGCATGAAGCACAAATCCGTTGGAAACCAGGCTTCACTGATTCCATTACTCATGGACTTCTTACTCATTTCTCTTAGACTTTTCTACCACACAGATATTTAGTTCCCTAAATATCTGCTCATGCCATTCACAGTCCAAGCTATGCCCTCAGAACAGATCTCCTCAGTGCCCCAAAACCACTAAATAGTTCTTCAAATACCATTTCCACATATCTACAATTTCTCTCAGCACAAGAAACCATTTTCACATGTGGCCCTATTTAAAATGTGACTCTGCTCTAGAACTGGTTTGTAAAAGCATATGAGTCAGTCTTTTTCCTTCTGTTTGTTGAGCTCAGATATTCAAATCCCCAAATGGTATTCACTCACCTTTTGTGCAGGCAGAAGTCCTGCCCGTGATGCCATATGCTTGTGAATTATCAAAAGGGCTTCAGGCTATGTAGAGGTGATTTCTTCTACCTCTAGCAGTGCCAGTGGATGGGGTTAACCACCTCAGAAGTTCCTGACCACTCTTCAGGGGTGCTAACAGAAGAGTCCACGGCAGTACTGCAAGCTCAGGTGAGGCAAAGCCAGCTGCCATACCTCAGGATTTTAAACTGCTTAAAATGATACACCTAATTGTGCTTAGTATGAATTAGAGAGAGCCCATAAAAAACTTCTCCATGACAAACCAGTTTGTAGCAGCTAAAGGCACCCATGTGGCTGTGGATGGAAAACCTCTTTCCTCTGCAGAGCTGTATCTGGAACAAAACATCTGTCCATGTCCTAACCCAGCCAAGGCTGCAGCAGCTGTTGTTCTAGGAAAGCAACAATCAGAAAGAGAGCCTTTAAGACTCCCAAACCACCTACTTAAAAAAAGAAAATCATATTTCTCCAGCAACACAGACATTACAACGCCCAAGTTTATTGAGCTTCCTCATAGAACAAAATGCTTTTTGGCACATTTTCCAATCCCATAAATGCTGTGAAGGAGTGAAAATTAAATTAATGCACAGAACAACTGTTATGACTAAGCCTTCAACCTAAAAGTAGTGATCAGTACTGATCATCTGTATCAAGCAAGTTTTGCACCTTCTTTCACAGTTTCAGTGACCTTTTAAAAAACCAAGCACACAGAAAAAGGGAGGTGCTCATCTTGACTCCAAATAAATCTCAAATTTTTTGGTATTTTGATATCCAAAGCTCAGCATGTATCTCCTAAATTAACAAGTATTTTAATACTAGAAGTTAGTACTAGGCTCTCTTTCCTCCCCCCAGCCATCCACTTTCATATATTGCTAGGAAACTGGAAGACTGGAGTCCCCTGTTCCTCTTCCACATGAAGTGAAATGGCCAACGGGGTTCCATGTTTTTAGTGTTGCATGTTGAGTGTTGGAATCAGCAGAGAATTATCACACAAACCTTATTTCTTAAGGGAATCGGGCTCAAAGAATCATCCTCCACCCACTTTTTGCACTAAAAAGACAGTTATTAACTCCCTGATCTGCCTGCCTGTGACAGACAAAGGAAGTGATAAAATAAAACAAGAAAGTGATGATGTTAACTGAGGAATAAATTACTTTTGGTAGTCAGATGGAAGAGAAGCCTCTGAGGAAATGTAATCACCACACCCTGCCAGTTATTAAAGGATTCTGTGGAAGCCATGGCTGGGCAACTGCTTATGCAAACTTAAGGAAATGTTTGCTTAATAAAAAGATTAAACAGAAGGTTCCCTGACAATGTCTACTGTGCCTAACAGGACTGGACTGTTACAGAAAACGTGGTCTCTCATTCAGATCCATCCAGGCAAACTGTGCTGTAGATCTGTACGTGCACAGGTTAACTGGAGGATTCAAGCCACAGGGGGAAGAGAGGAAAATGCTATTTTTTGTCTACAGACTGTGACAAAAAAAACAAGCTCAGAAAATTAGTTCTGTTATGGATCAAGACTTAGATGCATGTATACTTTCCAGGCAGAGCAGAGTTGCAACCTGTTCTATTTGAAGGATTTGTTGCTTAGTAAACTTTCAAATGAAGACTTTTCACGTGCATCTGAATGAAAAATTGTAAATTTTAACTTGGCCCAAAATACATATTTTTAAAATGTGGAGCTGTGAGGAAAACCAATCAATAGATACACAAAATTTACAGTAATAAAATGTACAAGTATAATTTCTACTATGAATATCCAGCGGAAATGAACAACGCTGCAGAACTCTCTTGGTTACATTTTTTACCAGTGAATGGTACTGTTCACATTTTTCAAAAACATCAGAAGTGGGAGGTTGCATGGAGCTACTCGGATTCATTTAATCTTTTTTTGTCTTTTTCCAACTAAGCATTTTCACAGGGGAAAAACAATTATGTCATCAAGTTCCTCTCTCTGCTGAGACTGTGCAGTTGCAAGGTTTTCTGCTGATTTATGGATTAGAAAATTTCAGTGATATTGCTAATAAAAGTAGGTCATCTTGCCATTATTGTGTGGTAGTTCATGAGGGGGATAGAAGTACCTCATGACCTGCTTGTACACCACAGTTAGGGGATGAAGAATCACCCAGCATTTCAGGATACCAAAAAGGAGACCAGAATTAGGCACAACTTTTATTTGAATAAATCAACGCCATATTTTATCAGTTATACTTGTCTGCAACATGATTTTCCTTGTTTGAAGAAACAGACCCAGATGAGAATGACACAGATTAAATTCTGCCTCTGCAGTGTGCTGCAGTCTTTCCTGCTACAACTACTGATCCATATGTAAAAAAAAATATCTAGGAAAACTCATAGAGCTTCACATTAAAAGTATTAAATTAATTAGCGACATTTTTAATTACCGGGCAAAAAGGACAAAGCTAGTTGTTGCCATCTTCACTATCCAGGCTGCTTGTCGCGGTGATGTTTAAGAAAAAGGGCCGAGATGCTGAGTTATTTGTGCCCAGCTCTGACTCCATTTGGATCCGAGCTTAACTAAGCGGAGACAGCAGTGAGTTACTACTCAAGGCTGCCACCTCCTGTCTTAAATCTCCACTCCCTCACGGGCTGATTAGTAACCTGATCAGGGTGCTCCTCCCAACACCGGCTTTAATCGTAAAGCTAATTCTGCGTAGAAAGGATGTTTCCTCAAAAATAATCGGAAACAAATATTTACATAAGTTACAGGAACTAGAGCAACCATGCAAGAAGTCGTATATGTCTTACAAGCAGCTAGCTATTGGTTTCCATGGATATCCAAAGCTATGAGACCTAATAAAAATAATAAAAAAAACATTATTTCCTTCTCAAGTTTGTCACTGTTTTGCGTCTCAGCAGACAGGCCTATCCCTCTTATTATGCACATTAATCACCTGCCAGATAAAAATACATTACTGACATCTGAAATGTGCTACTGCATTTATAAACAGTTGATTGAAGAGAGAAAGATTAAAGAGAGAAAGGTTGCATTTCCCCCCCACGTATTAATACTAGTTTAAAGTACAAGTGGCATCAAAACTGCCAAAGCTGAGAAATTAGAGGCCAGTCTTACGCTTTGCACACTCCAGATGTCCAACAGTTCTTTGCTTCTAATCAATTAGGCAACAACCTCACAGTCTTTTATTCGCATCTGAGACTTTCTCTTCATGAGCCTGGCTGCTGGAACCCAAGTAAATGCACATTCCTCTCTTACTATCTAGCCTGAGACACCAATATCTCCCTAATCAAGAAGCATAAAAATTCTCATACAAAAGTTTTAAGTACATCCAATGTTCACCTTCAAAATAAAAAAAACCAACCAAACAAACCAAAACAACCCAAACAACCAAACAAAACCCCTTAAAAGTCTGTATTTCCTTTCCTTCTTGTTTGTCTTATTCAATTTGAAATTCAGGGCAAACAATCTCTACAAAATTGCTAGTTGAAAGTTTGTGACATTGAGTGTGACAAGAGAAGAGAGGTTTTCCTTATTTTAAGCTAGTGGTACATCCACATATTTGAGCTATTTCCCCATTTTCATTCTCAATCTTAGTAAGTTTTTGGACTTGGTTAGAAACAAAAGGCTTTAAAAATACCATGTCTTTTGAGAAAAAGTGAAAGGTGCGATCCAAACTCCCAGCAATAACAGATATTGAAAATTTGTATGCCCTCTGGAAAAGCTACTTAATGAAAGACACTGCACCTCATTCAGAAATGTCTCTCTCATTTAGTCAAACCCTTAACACTTACAGAGATGGGGCATCCACAGCTTCTCTGTGCAGCCTGTGCCAGTGTCTAATCACCTTTGGCATAAAAAATGTCTTTCTTATGTGCAATCTAAACCTGCCCTCTCCGTTTAAAACCATCGCCCCTTGTCCTGTCACTGCAGCCTTTGGTTAAAAGTCTTCTGCTGCTTTTCTTATAAAGCCCCCTTCTAGTACGGAAAAGCCAAACGAAAGTCTCCCCAGAACCTTCTCTTCTCCAGGCTGAACAACCCCAGCTCACTCAGCCTGTCTTCATAGGAAAAATGGAAAACCTCACTGCTTTTTAGCTTCTAATATGTACAGTATTTTACAGCAACCACAGATACACTCCTGTACAAGTATTTGGTAAGAACTGATTTTAGAAGTGCAGAAAACAGATAAAGAATGGTAAAAAAAAATCCATTAATCAATTTATTAAAAGTAATATTTACCTGCATGGGGCTTAACTTCACCACGATAAAGAATGAATTTATTTGAAACCACTTTCTTTGAAAATTTGGATGCAAATTGACTTCAGCTACCAGAATTCAGCAAATTACATCGTAACACTATTTTGCTTGTGCTGTGGATGAGTTTTGAAAACTGCATTTATTCTTTTAACGAGTCAGTATTCAAGCTCACAGTATTAAAAAATCAGTGTTGTGGTTAATGCACAGGACTGGGTATCAGATGATTTAGGTTCTAGTCTTGGCTCTGTCTCAGACTTCCCCTATGAGATCATCCCTTACAATTATCTTTTCAGAATTGGCATCTAATTTTGGATAACACAGCTTTGCCTGCCAGACTTTAATATCTGGAACCCAATTTTCAGAAAATGGTTTCATTCACTTCAGCTGGTATAAAAAAACCTCGAAATCTCTGGAAATCAGGTTTCTGAAAGTCTGAAATTCCATTGGGTGCCATTTATATCACTGGAAAGTGGCCTTAAAATGTTACCAGTGACGTAAGTGGAGAATTCAGATTTATTAATACTTTGCATCTGCTGCACATGCCTAAACAACTACAAAATATTTAGGGCAATGGAGAACATGGTCCAGAGAGAGCATCCAGGGGTTTCCCATGAGTCCAGTGTCCAACACATCTCATCTGCACATTTCCCTGCTTCATCTTAAGGCCTCAGAAATTAAACTGTTTCAAATAAGAAGCATAGCTGTAAAGGCAGGTTTTCTTTACCATAAAACTATTTGTGGCCCTTCAATTTCGGTGAAATCAACACAAGCATATGCCCTGCACGGATCTGGGCTTTTGTGACAAAGCATTATCACGTCTACAGTGGTCAAAATTCATGATGATTTGCAGTGCCTGAACTCTGTAAGGTAACTTTGTTTGAAGTTGAGTTTTAATTGTTTTGAATAGCAGATGGGACATATACTAGAGATACTACATGAAATGGAATTTTTTGTTGAATTTGAAACACAAAGTGACCTTTACAATGTGTTCTTATGTTTATCTGGAAACAAGCCAACAAAAATAAACGGTCACACTCTGTACCCCTGTGACGCTAAAAAGGAAAAACATTTTCTCCGTCCTGTGAAGAAACGTTTGTGAAAAATATCCAACAATAAAAACCTGTCCTCATAGTATTTTAATTACAGCCAAATATGTCACTCAAGAATCCTAATGTATCCTACACTGGATCATACCATCTGTGTGAAGATGTTTTGCAATTATGCCAGTACTTCCAGCTCAGATGACTCAGAATGGGTGGTGCTTATAGGAAGGAGAATCCAGACCCTTTTGTCCTTCACAGAAATCCAGGCCTGCTCAGCACTCTCACCCCCGTGTAGTTTGACAACCAAGTTGTCTTTTCTTAGCAGGAAAATTATCCTGCTTTGGCCTCCATGGCCACACTGCCTCTGGCACCTGAGCGTGGCTGGCTTTGATAACCAGGAAAGGGAGATATTCAGGATTTGGTGAAGGTCAGAGTGCCTTAATGCTAATGAGGTAGTCTCACAATGCTGAAGGTGTGTCTGCTGAGGGCTTACCTGCCCTTTAAACCATGATCTATTCAGAAGTATCCGGACTGTTTTTAACTTACTACATCCACAGTTTGATAAATCCAGAAAATGATCACTGTTTAGTCAGGGGACACTTTCTGTGAATATTTCTAGTCTTCTATTTTTGGTAAAGTAATGAAATAAATCCAAGACAAAGGTAAAATTCCTCAATAAGAAACCAAACATATTACTGAAGAGGAAAGATTAATGCTCGTTTTCAGGTAGTCTTTCTCCTGCTCTGCCAATACAACACTGGAATCAGCCTCATCAGCACAGGAATGAACTGGCCTCAGTTTCTCCAGCCAGCCAGAGTTTGCAGGTCCAAATTCCATTCACCTACACTGGGAGAGAGGGCTCTGTGGGGAGTGGAGGTGGGACTAAGGAAAACACTGTTTGCCTTGCTGATATCACTGGCTCCTCCTAGATCCTCCTTTCTCTTCTATACTGAGCAGAGCTATGGGACAGCTGTTGCAATAACTCATTTTCCCTTTTAATTCTGAGTATTTCCTGCCTCCCTTTGTATGCCTGCACATTAGGATAAGCACAGAGCACTTCACTGGCAAGTTCATAAAAGTCTGTCAAACTCAGTATAAGACAGAGGTAGGACTTTCTCTGATAAGCTTCAGCACTCTGCTTGGTCATCATACTTTTATTACCTCTATCACGACGTCTTGCTCGCTCACAAAAGTCACAGCAAGTCACACCACCTTCTCCTGTTAGGAAACTGTGGATAGTTCTCTCCATGGCTTTCACAAGGAGCAGCAGTGAGTAGACAGTAGCTTTTTGGAAGACAAATCTTTTATTTATACTTTTCAACTTACTGCAAAAGCACTAAGTTACGAAATGTATATACAAAATGAATCTGAAGACAGGAAACAGTATTTTTTTCTTCTGTTTGCTTGCTTCTTTACAACCTTCTAAGCAAGTCGCACTAACTGAAATATGTGCAACATGTACACAAAGAAGATAATTCAAATGTATGTGGTACCCATCAATTCATTGATTTGTAAGTTTTTCCATTTCTTTGCATTGTATGACTGACATGAGAAAAAAGTACCAATTCCTGTGTACTTTGGGTGCAGTTAAAATAAATCTCATTCTGTTACCCTGCTCACAGCAAATGACACTGATGAGTATAGACCATGATAAAACGTCCTTTCCTGTTAAAGAAAATGTTCTTACCGTGTTCTGCAATTTTCTTCCTACAGACATTGCTTTTTTTTTAACCTTTAAAACAAGAAGTAATATCTCAGTTCAACTAAACCAGTAAAATAAGTTTTAAAAGAGATGTCTGTTCAAAATACATTATATTTCCTGTCCTGCACTGTACATGACATTTAATAAAATACAAAAATCTTTTAAAGCTATCCAACAGCTAACAGCAACAACAGTTGGTAGTAAGAACAGTGGTGAATTTATTGACTATACCATACACGATGTAAGTTCTGGTACTTCTGGTACAGAACTTGTATCCCTTTGATATGAAATCTTTATGCTATAAAGACAAACAGCTATAAACAGCAAATTAACCATTTATATTTGTCAGACTTCAGTATCACTATTTCTTGAGAGACTTTAATTACACTGTAAATTCTGATGGCAATTATCAAACTAACCCTTTGTCATATAGCATTTTCTTTAACTGATAAATTCCTAAATTCTTGGCAGGAAAAAGCTCATCTGATAAAAGTTACAAAACGTTATTAAAAAGGAGTTGCATGTTATATATAACCTATTTAAGGATCTAGTGAATATCTAACCTCAGAAAAGTCAGTGAAGGAGGTTTGCTCTTTTCTTACTTCATCTCTGCCATATTAAAACATAGTTTTCCTTGGAGCAGAGTAAATGTTGCCACCACTGTACATGAGGAGGCGTAGTTAAAGCATTCTGTCTGACAAATAATTTTAACCCAAAGTGAAGCATTTCTCACTCAGAGATTGCAGATGCTTTATCCATGAGCATTAGTACGAGGTGGCATGGTACCATATCCAGCTTTGTGGGTTAAGTGCTGTGTCCAGAATTACCCAGCAAGTCCAACAGCACAGTAGGAGACAGGGTGTAGTCTCCCTAGTGAGCCCTCTATGCTGGGTTCAACAAGCTGAGGGATTCAAAACATACAGATTAATTAATTTTTCTGGACAAAGAGCAGGCTTTTAAGGCAATTGCTTTACGCATCTGGCTTCGACCAGCAATGTTAACCATGCCATGCTTTGAAAAGCAGATTAAAATATGAACATTAATCATATGTGTATTAGAATGCAATCCGTACCCAGGTAAAGCCGTGCTGAGCGACCAGGATGTCCTTCCATCACAGCTGCATGCCACTGGATTAGCCCAGGTTTGTTTCCATAGCCTCTTCGTCCTACTATGTATGACAACTCTGTTGTTTCCTCATTCTCAATATCTGGATGTGATTAAAATTTTAAAAAGTCAAATATTACGACCTATATTCTGGTATTTTTAAATTTTCTGATTGTTCTCAGTATTCTGTAAGATTAAAGGTAGAAAAGAAATTACAACCATAAACATATACATCTATCCACATGTGATATGAGAAGTGGGTTTAATATCTTTACAAAAGACTTGATCTGAAAGGACCTGCCAGGTTCTGGAATAATGGGTGTGGGGGTCTTTACCAACATCACGCCGTGCAAGTTTGTTGCAGAGCGAAGCACAGCCTGAACTTCTGAACTTCGAGGAAAAATGTGCAGACTTAAAAGACTTATGAGTATTAACTTCTCCACCCAGGCTGGGCTAATAGTTAATTTTAATGGACATGCAATGCATGATGAGGGGGGATACATGTTCAAGGGGGAATATGTAGTAGATGGTTCGGGAAGGCTGTACCTGGGGAAAGGAGGAGGGCAACATGCGTCCTTCAAAAGGTCGGGAGAAACCCCACAGGGATATGGCTCTCTCCCTTTATTCGAATAAAGCTGATTTTTGCAGGATTCCTCTGTCTCCGTTGTGGACACTAGCATTTCACAGCATGATTTTCCACATAATATGTAACTCTCTTAACTAAACAAACCCCTTTGTGGTTATATTCTTCGTGTGAGACCTAATTGTAACAGGCTGCTGTTCATAGTGGACCAACACAGCTCATGGCATGGAGGGAAAGACCTGGGGTTTGTTCCTGACTTCTCGTGAAGTCGGTGGAATTTGAAAAGCAGATTAAAATACGAACATTAATCATATGTGTATTAGAATGCAATCCGTACCCAGGTAAAGCCGTGCTGAGCGACCAGGATGTCCTTCCATCACAGCTGCATGCCACTGGATGAGTCCAGGTTTGTTTCCATAGCCTCTTCGTCCTACTACATATGACAACTCTGTTGTTTCCTCATTCTCAATATCTGGATGTGATTAAAATTTTAAAAAGTCAAATATTACGACCTATATTCTGGTATTTTTAAATTTTCTGGTTGTTCGTGTGAGACCTAATTGTAACAGGCTGCTGTTCATAGTGGACCGACACAGCTCATGGCACGGAGGGAAAAACCTGGGGTTTGTTCCTGACTTCTCGTGAAGTCGGTGGAATTTGGGGCAACACGATAAACAAATACTGGGCTGCCAGAGACAATGCAGGAGGTCATACTTATCCTTTTAGAATACTAGGCTGCCAGAGAGGAGCCAGGAGATCACGCTTCTCTTTTCCTTTATTCAGAGCCCATCACACACACAAAACACAAACTGTTCGCCAGGCAGACCTGGGGGAAGCACAAGTTCTCCCGGGATGTCGAGCTACGGAATAACCCCACATTCGCGGCAAAAAGAAGCTTTAAAGAGCCGCCTGATTTCGCTCAGGGCGAGGAGAGCGGGCAGACAGAGCCCCGCGGGGAGGGGAAGGCGTGAGGGGGGAAGCCGTGAGAGGGGAAGGCGTGAGGGGTGAAGCCGTGAG